>JAQZBX010037339.1:0-23828 GCA_029593785.1 Cabassous unicinctus | reverse complement strand
CCTGGGAACCTTCGATGTGGGAAAGAGGCATTTGTAGTAACCTTCTAACTAGTCTTGTGCATTAGTTCTTTCTCCCTCTAGAATCCCTTCCCTTATTTGTATTTTCCTGAAACTTTATTTAGTAAGCAAGACTGGAAACTTCTTTGATACAAGCAAGAAAATTGAGAACAGCCAGTGATGATGAATAGAGGCAGAAGTATCATAAAAGAGGATTTAGTTTTTAATTACCTTAATTTCATTCTTTTCATAGAGCAGTAGGTTTTAAAAAAAAATTTTTTTTTAAGTTTTTTTATATCACTGTCACAACTTACTCAGTTAACGCAAGATCATAACTACACTAACAATAAATCTGCTTTAGCCAATGATTACACTCTTCTCCTTTTTGTTCATTTCTCAATCTCGAGGGATTTGGGCCAACGTCTACTCTGCGTCAGGCTGAGAAACGATGTAGATATTATGGGGCAGAAGAATGGAATTGTTTTGCTTGCAGTTGAAGATACCCCTTGCTTTCTGGATGGGGCTGGGCCATCATCATGGTTTTGTTAGTTGTCCAGGTCAGGCCAGGACAACTAAGAGTAGGAGTTGGCCTCACATCTGCTGGGTTTCAGGGCTCCACCAGCACAGGAACAATCTGAAGGCTTTAAGTCTCTGAAAAATGAACTCAGCAAGTAAATTGAAAATTATAGGTTCAAATAAAAGAAGTAGAAGAATCAGAATGACGGGATTTATAAATGAGTATAACTGTGTTATATTAGGGAAATAGCTTTTCATATATTCCAGGTAGAGCCCACCAAGGAGGTGTTGATTTCATAAGCCCATGTGGTTTGCCTATGGTGTCCAGATGTCTCTAGAGCCCTCAGAAGCCCTTTGGTTTGAGACTTTGTTTACTGTGTCAGTTTGTAGAGTCTGGCTGAGACCTGCATAAACGTAACCTCCAGAATGACTTCCCGGCTCATTTTGAAATCTCTTAGCCATAAAAACTCTATTTTATTTAATGTTTCCCTCTTTTGATCAAGGTCTTTCTCCAAATTCATCACTGATTAACACTCGGTAATTATCCCCCTCAGAGGCCATTTTTGATGGCAGCCCAAGCAATGCTTTTCAAACATAAATCAGACCAACACCCTTCTGCTCAGAGCCCCTAGTCTCTTCCCACCTCCCTCAAAACAATAGCCGAAGCCGGGAGCGGATATGGCTCAAGTTTTTGAGCTCCCACCTCCCACATGGGAGGTCCCAGGTTTGGTTCCCAGTGCCTCCTGGAAAAAAAAAAATGAACAACAAGCAAAACAAATGAAAAAACCAACTCAGGGAAGCCGATGTGGCTCAGTGGTCGAGCACCAGCTTCCCACATACAGGGTCCCAGGTTCAATCCCAGCCCTCAGTACCTAAAAAAAAAAGAAGAAAAAAAAAAGCCAAAGCCCTCAGCATGGCTCATTCCCTTTATTTTTAGTCATGTCCTATATTATCTTCCAGAAGTGACCTCTTTTCACAAATTTTTAAAAGTTCTTATATATACGGAAGTCTTTGTTATAGGGTTTCGTGTATACCTTATCATAAGATTCCCCTTGGGCTCTTATTTAAAATCTATAGGTAGCTGGGTCCCTCCCTTGGATATCAGTAACTGAGGGGTAGGCCCCAGGAATTTCTTGGGCTTGGATGAATTTAGAGAACACTGTCGTCAAGTACTATTGAGCTAAAAGTGAGTGATCATTTTCTAGGTCATTCATCCTATAAAAGAATCTTTCTGTTCCTCATCATAAAGTACTAGCCACTAGGAAGGAATGGTACTTCTCAAACTTTGCCAGTGCTTCTCTACTGAGCCCAGCCTCCCACTCCTTTCCAGTAAAGAAAATGCTGGAACAGCCAGCCCACTCAGTGCCAGCCTGCCCAGGCTCCTTTCATAAACACACATTTTTTCGAACTCTCATTTCAAAAGGTTGAAAACATAAGTAAAGGTGTCAGCAAAGCTGTTTCAGGTATATTCAGACTTTATTAGGTCTTGTTACAGATTTCCTTTAAATTTGTCGCTGAACAAACAAGCCATGGATTCTTTTCAGAGTGAATTCTGGCTTTGCAGGTGAATTCCTTTCGGCCTCACAAAACTCAAGCTCTTGAAGGTATTTTGTTTTTGCTGCAGTATAGCACAGATGCCCTTTGAGTGTTTGCTAGACCTTTTTTGCTACCTGACACAGTATATGTTTATATGCTGATCCTCCCATTAGAAAGTAAACTCAAGGGCAAGGACTGTTTAGCTGATTGCTCTATCCCAGGCACCTAGAACAGGGCAAAGTTCCTGCAGGTAGGCAGAACTATTTAGTGGGTCGATAAATGCGTGGCATTCCTCAGAGGCTAGTGGAATCCCAAGCCTCAGAAGTACATTGGACTCTCATTCTTTTAACATACCAAGAGTCGCCCTCAGGGGAGAGCATCCTTTTGAAGTTACAAGTGACCAGAGCTCTAAGTTACACTCCTAGCTGCTTTCTGTTAACTCATTGTGGCATGCACATGTATTGAATATGATTATATAAATGGGAATATATATTTACTAAATAATCCTGGAAGCTCTTCAAAGTTCATGTAACACAAAGCAAATATTCATGTTGTGAGAAAATGTGAATTTGTTATCAGATCTTTTTTAAAAATAGGCTTTTTTTTTTCCTTACTAGATACCAATGCATGCTTCTGTTTGTGTACTGGTGCAATTAGTTGGAAAGATAAATTCCAGCTTGTGGATTTACTGTACCAAAAGCATGTATACATTTGAAGTCCTGATAGTTACTTGCAAAAGTCTTTCCAAAATATGATAGCACCTTTTGCCTCATCCTCTTGCCAGAACTTTTCTAATTTTTACCAACCCAGTAGGTCAAATTTAGTATCTCATCATTGTTAGTTGTGTTTATTTAATATGGATGAGCTCAAGCATCTTTTCATATATTTATTCTTTGTTTTTTTTTTTTTTGCAGTTTATTTTTCTGGGAGCTATCTGTTTAAGCCCTTTGCCCATTTTTTCTGTTAGGTATCCAACATCCATCTTTTTAAATCATTTTTTTACTATGCTGCTTTATATGTTTAATTTAATATTACAGGTTTTCATTTTATTAAAAACTCCATAAACATGTATGTGGCTGTGACGATATAATGTTTCACTCCAATGACTATATTGTGATTTCCTTAACATTCCCTTATTGATAAACATGTAGAACATCTCCAATATCACTAATATAAATAGCAATGCAAAGCATTTTTGTGGGCAAACTTTGACTTATTTCACATATTTCCTTACCATAGATCTCCAATAGCCAGATAACAGGATCAGATGAACATTTTTAAGGCTCTTGATTTTCTCAGTTTGAGGTGTTGTTTTGTGTAACCTATTCAGTTCACATTCCACATCAGAGGTGACGAATACTGGGCAAGTCAGACCACCTCAGCCGCCTTTCATTTCCCCCAGCACTGAGGATAAGTTGAGGATGCTTTGCACCCTCCATCTCCTTTCAAAGCCTAAGCACGGCTCTTTAGCTACCACTTAAGAAATTGACCATTCAGGTCATGTTGTAGCAGCCCAGTAGGTGGAGAAGAGAGGACAGGAAGCAAAAGAGATTAGTCACCCCCAGTTTCACCCACTCGCTGCCCTGTCCTGGGTTGGTGAGAAGGGGCAAGTCTCTTTCACGATGGGAATGGGGGCAGGGGGAGGGGGCCCCGCTCAGGTCATATCCTTTATACACTTAAACACTTGGTATAAATGTGCCTAATCACTCTGTGAGTAGTCGCACCGTCCAGAACCCAGCTTCTCCCAAAGTTAACAGCAGCTGATCAGGAAAGCAGATGTGGCAGAAGCGAGAGCTGCCAACCAGACCCACCCACCACCCTCCCTCTTTAGGCCGCCTGGGAAGAAAGTTCTACAGACGGTCCCTGTGCTCTAATAGGTCAACTCTGTCATTCCACTATCATGACTCAAATCTAGATCTGGGTCTTTTTATTAATAATGATAATCTCTGCCATGCATTGACATTGAGTGTGATAAGTACTTTGATTACATCTCATTTTCAACCTCAACCAGACCCTACCAGGTTGATACTGTTTTTGTCACCATTTGCAGAGTGGAGACCTTGAGGCTTTGAGAGGCTAAGAAACTTACCCCAAGTTCATATAAAGCCAAGTCGACTCCCTATAAAGTCACAACCATTGAATTGTCTCCAGAAAAATCACTGGTAATCTCTCCTTCCTGCTAAATCCTTAATTGTGTAATACCATCAGAGCCTGGTTTGCTTGGCAGGGTTGTTTTTGTTTGAAAGTTTTTATTGTGGTAGCATATATATAACACAGAATTTCCCATTTTAGCCATTTTCAAGTGTACAGTTCAGTGGTATTAATTACATTCACAGTGTTGTGCTACCATCACCACCATCCATTACTAAAACTCTTTCTTCACTCCAAACAGACACTCCATACTCATTAAGCAATAACTCCCCATTCCCAACCCCCATCCCCTAGCCCCTGCTAACATTTAATCTACTTTCTGTCTCTGTTTGCTTATTCTAGAATATGTGACCTTTTGTGTCTGATGTATTTCACTTAACTTGATGTCTACAAGGTCCATCCACGTTGTCACATGTATCAAGACTTCATCCCTTTTTACAGTTGAAAAATATTCCATTGTTTGGATAGACCACATTTTATTTGTCCATTTATCTGAGGAGGGACATTTGGGTTGCTTCCACTTTGGGGCTATTGTGAATAATGCCACTATGAACATTGGTGTACAGATATCTTTGAGTCCCTGTTTTTTTCAATTCTTTGGGGTGTCTACCAGAAGTGGGGTGGCTGGGTCATATAATTCTATATTTAAATTTTTGAGGAACCGAACTTGGCAGTTTTAAGATCAGATTACGAAGCGGTGTGGTTTGGACCTGCCCAGGTGTGTCACGCACCCTCATCCAGTGTGCCACCACCGGCTGCCAGACGCTTCCCTTGGCAGTGAGCCGCAGTACCACAGACGTGTGGGTGGTGGGTACTGGCCATGCCCTCCCTGTGGTAAACAGCCTTCACGAGGTTCCGCTCCTGCTTTCTTACAGCTGGAAGCTTCCAGCTGGTTTTTGCAAGAGAAAGTCTTTGGTTGTTAGTTGACAAACTTTTCTTCCCTTTGTGCTGATGTGGTGCTTTAGAATCTCTTTCACTAGAACTTACCTAAATATGAGAATTCGGTGGTGCTGTCCTTTTGGAAACTGTGTCTGAAGCATTGTGGTTCCTTGCTTTCTGGTGGGTTGATTAAAGTTTCACCAGTCACAGAAACCACCACCAGCCCTAGGTTTGCATATACCAAACTCTGCCCTCATCTTTGAGCTATGAGGCTAGCCTGAGACTGCAAAACTTCACTTGAGCCCTTTTAAATTGTCTGGTTTTCTTACTTATCTTTTCCCTTTTTTTTCCTGCTGCTAGTTTGGTGAGCATTCTACTGTTTGTTTATAGTTGTTTTTTTTAAACAGTATGGATGAATGAGTCAGAGCCAAAGTGTTATTGTGAATGTAATTAATGCTACTGAATTGTACACGTGAAAGTGGTTAAAATGAGAAATTTTGAGTTGTATATAAGTTACTCTAATGAAAGTTTAGAAAAAGAAAAAGAACCAGCCCATATGAGAGGCCCAGGCAGACTTGGATTGAAATCCTGCCCTTCCTAGAAAAAAATTCAACCTCTCTAAGACTCGGCTTCCTCATCTTTACAATAACTATAACTTCATTCATAGGTTTTTTTGTGGGGAGCAGGGGTGGGGATGGGGCTTAAAACAGAAATTTATCCTCAGTTCTGGAGGCTGGAGGTCTGAAATCGAAGTGCCAGCAGGGCCGTGCTCTCCCTGATGCTGTCGAGAAGAATCTTTCTTCGTCATCATGTGGCCTTCTTCTGTTTCCTGTCTCTTTTCTGATAAGGACACCAGATTTGATTCATTGCTAACAATTCTCTTCTTACATGCTTATTCTCACTTGAGGTCGTGGGGGCGCATTTTATTTCAAATGTCCATTAGCTTTGCATATAGACTCTCTAAAACCGAGTTAGAAATTAGTGCGTGAAGAAAAGAGGCATTTTTTGAACTGCTTCTTCAGCATTTAGCAGGTGGTTGAGAAAAGTCAGGGTTTTCTAGTGTTTGTATACCTCCAGGTCTGCATTGTACTGCTGGTGTATAGCCTGTGATTAAGAAGGATCTCCTCATATGGTTTCAAAGGGAAAGATTAAAGCAGTTCTCCAAACCCTCTGAGGAATGGTGCAGCCTCAGAGATAGAGAGGGGAGAGGCTCTGGGGGCTCCCTGACTCTATATGGCCCCGGCCTCTGGATATTTAGACTGAAGAGGTCCTTCTCATAAGTTGGAGGGAAAACAGAAGCTTCCCAGCCACTGACATAAGGGAAATTCTGCCAGGCTTTCCAGGACCTTATAATCTGCCCTCTCTACTTTGCCCAGCCTCGTTCACCCTGTGCCTCCCCTGGGCTCCTTCATTGCTGGCTCTGCACACCTTACCCAGTCTGTTTTCTTAGGCTGAGTTCTCCTCGGGACCATCCACTTTCCTTCCCCAAGCATTAGACAGACAGCCATCCACTACCGAGGTTGTTTGTAGGCAGAGTGCGGAGATAAATATTTTTTCAAATCTGTCTAGAACTTTAATTCCTAAAAAAGCTCAGCTTAAAAATATATATGACCTAAAAAGAAAAAATAAATAAAATAAAAATTAAGAAAAGCGTATGATCTACTGCAGCATATCTCAAACTTGAATGTGCGCAGGGGCGGCACAGAGAATTGTGTTAAAATGCGCATTCCAATTGACTAGATCGAGGTCAGGACCCAAAATTTGGATTCGATGGACTGAATCACAATAATGTGCTGGTAGGATAAATATCATTTTTTAATAGAAAAACCTGTGAATCTTTAGATCTTTATTGGCACTTAGGTAGGGAGAGTCATGGCATGACTTGGTATCTTCCTAGTAAGACCTTCTACAATATAGTAAGGGAGAGTTTGTGACCTTTTACTCCCATTTTACAGTGAACAATTCCATTGACAAATTATAGATATCTGTAACTAGCTTGTTTTAAAAAATATATATGTATATATATATTTATGTCCCTCAATACTTGGCAGATGTTCATGTGGTGGGAGTTCTTATTACCTACATGAATGAACCTGAAATTAATTGCAAGGAAAAAACAAAACCAAAAAGTGTATTTGGGTGTGTAGGAAGAAAAAAGAGACTTAAAAGGAGCCTAAGTATTAGAAAAATTCATTGAAAGGAAAGGAATACTTGCTTTTTTGAGAAATTTAGAAATGCTTTATTCACCGGTTTGAATTCAAACAAATATATGTTTTTCTTATAGAAGCAAAAGCACTTAGACACCCATGAACTGACTTCATTACGTAAAAATTTCTGCTGTCGGGATATATTCTTTAATAATGTCTCTTGCTTTTTAAATCAAAACATATTTTGTTTAATTCTGAAATCAGTTATTTTATTTGTCTTTCTTTTTTCCCTCATATTGTGAATATTTTTTAAATGTTCTACACAGATTTGCTTCACCTTTTTCCTTCTACTTTTGCAGTCAATATTTCCTAAACTTGAAAATGTGGTATCAAT
Organism: Cabassous unicinctus; assembly: GCA_029593785.1. Taxonomy (NCBI): domain Eukaryota; kingdom Metazoa; phylum Chordata; class Mammalia; order Cingulata; family Chlamyphoridae; genus Cabassous; species Cabassous unicinctus. Next base: position 16,208 of record JAQZBX010037339.1, on the reverse strand, counting down.
CAATCGAGGTGTGACTGACGGATTTATTTAATTTTGGATTTCTTATGTTTAATCCTAGCTTCTAAAATGTGTAAGCCTTAAATTAGTTTTTTCCCCTGAAATTAGCTCTCTACACAGGTGTTTTCATACATTCATTTTCCTAAAGTGTGTAGGGGGGTATGTTATTGTACTTGCCTTTTTATTTTATTTTTTAATTTTTATTTCCATAAGCTGAAGCAGTGCAAGTTAGGCTTTGTTAATCAAGTGAGGTTGATTAACAATCAATGTGGGGTATGTAAAATATAAAGAAAAGCTGTACAAATCACAGTACACAATTAGGAAGTTTAGGAACTATAAAATATACTGTATTTATATGTAACTCTCATTCTAAAAGTTACCACAAAGGCTGAATTGTAAGTCTGCATGAAATTTCCTATATTAAAATGTGCATGATGGACTTAATTTTTCTTGAATGTTAGTCTGCCAGTTGCTACAAAATTTAAAAAAAGCAAAACGATCTACTGCAGCATCTCTCAAACTTGAATGGGCACACAGAATGCATGGAGGCCATGTTAAAATGCAGATTCTGATTGAATAGTTCATGGTCAGGGACCCAAAACTGAGCCTTTTTTACAAGCTCCTGGATGCCGTGAAAGCAGCTGCTGCTCCGAGGGCCACACTTGTGGCTCACAACCTGGGCTGCAGATTAAAGCTTTTGGGGAGGCCCAGACTCATTCCTGTAGATTCAGGTTTCATTGGGTTAGGATGGAGCCCAGGTATCAGTATTGTTTAAAAGCCCCCCTCCAAATAAAATAAAATGAAATAAAATGAAATCGTTCCCTAGATGATCTTTTTTCTTATTTATTTTTTATTTTTTTTCTTCTTTTCTTCTCACCCAAGTGATCTTAACACACAGGCATGGTTAAGAACTACTGGTTTAAGGGGGAAATTAAATTCAGTTCCCAACCATTCCCTTATGTGGCTCTGGGAAAGTTTCCTTTTGGTCCCATCAAAAGTCTCAGGATTGACAGCTATTGTTTTTTTGTTTTTTTTTTTACAAGGTAGAGAGTTCTTTGGATGAAATCATATTTTCCTCCTTAATTTTAGCCTTAATTTCATTCTGATGGGGTGTTAATCATCTCAGCCATGAAAACATCATCCATCTTTTAAGTTATAGGGAAAAATTGGCTTTCAGCCTTCTTTGTTCTATTTAGCATCTTCTAGATCATCCCCAGGGGAACAAAAAAATTGGTTCCTGGTTCCTGAGGGGAGAAGGCAACTTAGATACTACCATGATTTTTGTGGCCTTCCTGACAAAATCTTATTTCTTTGTATTTCATTTCTCTTGTTAAGAATAGATTTGGTTACATTTTAAACTTAAAATATTCTCCTTAGGGGGATATATTAATAATGAAAAAAAGTTTGAGACCCCTGATGTAGACAGAGATACCCCAAATTAAGCTTGCATGCAGTTTGTGAGATGGATATACAGAACTCTACCTGGGTAGAAGTTGATGGCCTTTCTGAAGGGTGAAATTTTGGCTTAACAACAATGAATTCTGGAAGTTAGCTTCAAATGTATTTTTCTTCTAAGTTAGGGAGTGTTCTCTTGATGAACAATTTTTCTGGATTCCAGAAACATCTGGTTATCCAGCAAAAATTGAGCTATTCATGTGGATGTGATATTATGGAATGTGATGTTCGAGAGCATGAACTGGGAAGTCAGACACACCCAGGTTGAAATCCTGGCTCTGCACATCACTAGGTCACTTTTGGCAGGTTATTCATCCTCTGTAAGTCTCATCTGCCTCTGGACAGTGGAAATGAAACCCCACCTGATAGATTTGTCATGAAGATGACACATGAACTGAGTGTAAAGAATGTAAACAGGTGCTGGGGAAAGTGTATCATCACCATTGTCATTGTCATCATCATAAAATCTCCAGGGGCACAAAACAACAAATCCATCTCCTGAATCAGACAGATCCTTTCCTCACCAGATTTGACTCACTTGACCCAACTCCCCGAAGAGTCACCCTTCCCCACTGACGGAGCAGTAGGAAGTAGAGGGAGGGCTCCCTGTCCCCATGTGGACTGCTGAGCATTGGTTTGATGGTTTGATGGTTTGATGTGACAGTGCATTACTTTCCACTTAAGCTCAGTGGTCCTGGGGGAGGAAGAAGGAACTCCCTGAAAGGTTGATCTCAGATGCTATTAGCCAAAATGGTCTCTGATTTCTTCCTGCTCCTGTGAAATAGAGCCAAAGTAAATACAGCCGCCAGAAGAATTTTTTTAATTAAAAAGATTAAGATGCTTTTTTAAAAAGCAAACAAGAATGATAATGATACATATAGACCAGGAAAAGAATAAAGAGAGTGGACTATTTTTACATAAGAGGAGAGTCGTGATCATTTATGACCTCAAAAGCGAGTTGTATCTGAAACCTTTTATTTTGCTCCCGAGTCTCTTATTACTTATTCAACTTGGCTAGTGCTATTGTTTGGATCTTGGTCTTGGTTGACACTGCTATTGTTGTTTGGAACCTGAGCTCTTTGAAGCACTCTGACATGGGAAAGAAAGCCAAAATACGCCGGGCTTGCTGCAAGTTTCTAATTATTTCCGTGATCATTTTCAAAAATGCATTCCGATGTAGGTAAATGCTGAACATGAGTAGGTGAGTTTCCTTATCCCCCAAGTTCCCAGAAAGCGTTTCTTAAGCAGTTGGCCACTAAAATCAGTGACCAAGAATGAGGGAGGCGTGGTGCTCACTTGATGTTTGTGTCGTGAGGCTCTCCACAAAGGTAGTTGCATCCTTAGAAGAGTGTCCCACAGAGTTTCCTAGGCATGGAGAAAGACCTGATTGCTATTGCAAATTGTCATTTCAGGCCGACTTTAGCAATTTCTGGTTACTGTCCGAGTTTGTATGTATTATTGGAATGTTAGATGAGTCAAGAACCAAGAATGGGAAAAGGCTGAAATACCATCCGGTGTAGCAAAGAGAAGAGCCTGGGACCATGCCAGCAGTCACTGCACAGTCTGTTTTCCGTCTCCTGTGGGCTTCCAGAACCAGCTCAGTCCACTGCAGCCATCATTGCTCCATCACCAAAAGTCCAAGCTTTAAACTCCATTTTATTATACTTTTCCACCCTCGCTATTCTTTCACACATTCTCAGCGTGATCTTCAGTCTCGACTTTTCCCTGCTTCACTGGCTCTTCTTTCAAGGTTTGTTGAATTGGAGGTACCAGAAGACAAAGAGAAGCACAGGAGAGAGAAGCAGGGCTCCTGTCTCCAACCTCTCCAGAATGAGGTCCCTACCGTGTCATTCCCGACAGTTTCTGGGCTGTGGTTTTCCTAGAGAACATCACAAACTCCAGGGGCCTTCTACCTTCCCCTGGACTCCCCTTACTGTCTAGCTGTTGTTGGCTTGATGTTGGCAGAGAGGGTTTCAAATGTTTTCCTGAGTCCATTAAGGATTTTGCATCTCCTGAATGCTAGGAACTGTGAGAGTTGGGAAGAAAGGCAGGGGGACAGAGAGTCAGCTGCTCTCCAGAACTGCCCTGACCCTTTTCCACCACCGCTGCCTGGTTTCTCTCTGCTCAGCACCCGTCCCATTTCTAAAATGCCTGCTGATTGCAGGCTCCCCTTTCTGAGCCCAGTGTGTCATTGTGCTTCCTTCCTTGCTGAGTGCTGGGATACAGGAATGACTTTGCCCATCATGCACCTGCCCTCAAGGGATTTACCCTCCTGGGATGACCACAGACAAGCAAGCAGGTGAGGAGCAGGGAATCCTGGGAGGGGAGGGGAGAGTTGGGCAAGACTCTTAGAGGAGGCGACATCTGAGACCCACAGACTTTTTCTACTACCTATTCCATATTCCCTGTACCCTCAGGAAGCACTGTATTTGGCCATGGTTCTTTGCCCAGTGAGTCAAGGAAAGGGACAGGGAGCAAATATTCCAAGTGGAGGCAGGTGGAAAAGCCTGGAGAAAGGAGAGGAGCTGGCTGTGGTGAAGAGGGTAGTGGGGTAAACAAGGATCAGATCATATAGGGTCTTGCCCACGGTGTTAAGGAGGTTGGATGTTGGGAGAGGGGGGAGTTTTATGCAGGGAGTGAACTCACTGGAGTTGCACAAAGGATTAAAGTATTCCTATGCAAAGGATGCAGTAGGGCCAAACCCTTATAAAAGTGAGGACCCACGGTGGTACTGAGGCAGGGACCACTCTGAGTTAGCATGCAAGTCCCATGCGGCCAGGTGGGGCAAAGAAAGTGGGAGGTTCCCCTACTTATCCTGTGCCCTTCCAAGGCTACCCGTTATTCTTGCTAGGCATGATTAAATTGTAATTTTTACTAAAGAGAAAGATAAGACCCCTTTTGTTCCTTGCAAGTACGTAAATTGATGATCCTCTCCGTTCAAAGCAGTTTTCGTCAAGGACCCAGTCAGAAGCAGAACACTGGGCTGAAAGGACTTTGGGGCTGACCTAGTACACACTGACTAGTACACAAAATATTTTATGACCATAAATATATCATCTGCCAAATTCCTGCAGCGGTATGCTCACAACATTCTATTCTGGTTAGAATAAAAAATGCAGCACATTTTCCAGAGAACTTTCTTTGGCCCTGGAAGATGGTGACACGGTTGAAGGGCCCAACAAGTGAAAATAGAAAAGAAATAAGGCATGGCTTTTGCACCAGAGGTGTTTATGGTCTGGTTGGCATGGCAACAGCAATAAGCACAGACAACAGCGTAAAAGATCATTACAAAACTATTATCGGTAGGGGAAAATGATTTGTGCACAAATTGGACAGTGAAGGCTATAGAAGAAAGAAATTATCAGAGAAGGTGCAGAGTTCAAGGAAGAAGGCTTGCTGTGCAGGAGAAGGTGCAGAGGAGATGGGAAGGGATCCCAGGTGAGGAGAAAGTTTGAATATTCACTAATAATGAGCTCATCATTTGCTAAGTAAATGACCTGGCTGAAAAGGGGCTCTCAGCTTGAGTGCTAACAAGGGATGCTATTTCAGGTGAGTGGGGAAAAGTCAGGTGCTGAAGGTCCTCCAAGCTTAGAGGCCTGGAGTTCAAGGTAGAATCTGGTATGATAGAGCCCCGTGTGACATCATCCTAATTAGAGTTTTCCCACAAACTGCTCATAACTTCTCACCAGATGCACCTCCTTGGTTTTTCTTTTTCTTTTCATTTTCTTTTTTTTTTTTTAATATTCCAAATTACTTTTTATTGGAAAAGTTGTAGGTTTACAGAAAAATTATGCAGAAAATACAGAGTTCCCGTATACCCCTCCTATTATTAACACCTTGCATTAATGTGGTACCTTTGTTACAATTGATGAAAGAATAGTATTTTAATTGTACTATTAACTGTAATCCATGTTTAGTTTGTTAAAGACTGCCAATGCAAAAATACCAGAAATGGGTTGGCATTTATAAAGGTAATTGATTAGGGTAAAAGCTTAGTTTCCAAGGCTCTGAAAATGTCCAAATCAAGGCATCAGAGATATTGTCAGATCCTTGACTCTTGCCACATAGTGAGGCAAAATCTCTGCCTTCTCCTCCAGGCTTACTTTCTCCCTGAGCTCAGCCATGGGCAATTAGGCATATGGCTTGTCTCTCCCTGGGCCTTGTCTCTTCAGCTTTGGACTGCTCACTGATTCCAGCCTCCAGCCTCTCTCAGCCTCTCAGGGTTTCTCTGTCTTTCTGCAGCTATAGGTGACCCTGGAGTTTTCTCTCACATAACAGGGTAAAATGGCAGCTCTCTTTCTCTGTGTCTCCATTTATATAAGACTCCAGTAAAAGGATTAAGACCCACCCTGGGTCTTGCAATCTAATCAATGGCCCTTCACTCAAGCAATATAATCAAAAGTAATCTAGTCAAAAAGGAATCTTACCTGAAACTAACCAAAAGGTCTTACATACAGTAGGCTTACACGTACAGGAATGGGTTAGCTGAAGAACATACTTTTATGGGTCCACAAAAGACTCAAGCCAGGACAATCCATGGTTTACATTAGGGTTCACTCTTTGGGTTGTACCATCCTATGTTGTTTATTTATTTTTAAAGAAGCTTTAGAGTACATAAATGTTACATTGAAAATATAGGGGGATTCCCATTTACCCCACCTCCTCCCCCTCCCACACTTTCCCCCATTAACAACACCTTTCATTAGTGTGATAAAATTGTTGCAATTGATGAACACATATTGAAGCATTGCTACTAACCATGGTCTATAGTTTACATTATAGTTTACACTTTGCACTGTACAGTTTTACAGATTTTGACAAAATGTATAATGGCCTGTATCCGTAATTGCAGTGTCATGCAGAATAATTCCAGTGTCCCCCAAATGCCCCATGTTACACCCATTCTTCCCTCTCCCTCCCCTCAGAACCTCTGGTGGCCACTGCCTTTACATTAGTGTTACAATTTCTTCCATTGCTAGAATAAGAAGTCTACTTTGGTCCATAGTCAACATTCCCCCATTATGTTTGTTCATTCCTCAAACTTGAGGATTTGGGAATGGTGATGCCCACTTGTATCCTATGTTTTGTGTTGTGTGTTTTGTTTTGTTTTTAATTTTTAAAATCCTTAACTTGTTTTCACTTAAAATGCCTACCATTATTTTATCTTGTTTGTTTAAATCTATTCCTTCCCTGCTGTTCATACTTTGCTGTCACGCTGAGTCTTTCTGCCCCTGGAGCAACTGTGTAGAGAACTTGGAAAACCAGTACACAGTTCAACTGTGTAGAGAACTTGGAAAATAGTTCATTGGCTATTAGTTAACCTAACAAAGATGATGCTCTTTGGCAATAATACCCTGTTCTTGATACCCTGATAATTAGTCTTCTCATGTCACTCTCTCTCCAGCTCTGTTTTCCCCTTCCAAAAGCCAGGATAAGAACATCTGTATATTGAAATGTGAGACTGTAGTAAAGTCTAAAAGCTATTCTCCATGCATTAGAAAATGTTGAAAAATGTTGCTATTAAGAAAAAGAATATCATCGTGGTGATTTGGGGTGGGGGTGGGAGCTTTTATTTTAGAAAGCATTCGAAATGATGACTGTAAGTTACCCGACTGTCTTGAAAGCTTAAATCATCAGAATAACATCCGTGAGAGGATGTCAAGTACTTGCTGATTTTTAGTTTTGCCTCGACGGCACCATGTGATAGCCTAAACGTGAGCCCTTTCCTATTTTTCAGATTGCGGAGGGAATGGCGTACATCGAGAGGAAGAACTACATTCACCGGGATCTGCGAGCGGCAAATGTCCTCGTGTCAGAGTCGCTGATGTGCAAAATTGCCGATTTTGGCCTTGCTCGAGTGATTGAAGATAATGAGTACACAGCAAGGGAAGGTACGTGCTAATGATGATTCTAAGGGGCTTTGTTGTGGTTTCGTTTAGTCTGTTTTTAACAAAGCAATTATGATAGTTGTCATTAAAAAAAAAAACTTACTGGGTACAATATTAACCACGTACCATAATACTCTGTCTTTGCTACTATTCAAATAGTAAATTGGTTTTTTTTTTTTAAATTACTCTCCTGATGAACTCCACATGATACATTTATAAAGTCTGCAAATGCTATCATTTGTATTTTAATTAAGCAAAGCAAAAAATAAAAATAAAAATTTGGCTAGATCAGGCTTATCTGTTGAACCTTATGTATTAAAGTTTGTCATTCAAACAGTGAAGTATGCCTTTCTTAACTATAGAGAAAATATTTGCAACATCCATTCTCTATTCAGTTCTTAAATACAGACTTCCCTTTAAATTACAAATTAAAACATGGAAATTATCACACATACATAACTAAATATAATGTCTTAAACACACTCTTTTGTTTTCCTACATTCGATTTTATACGGGTGAAACAAAAATATGCCAATAGATGTAAAGCTTCCCATCCTTTATCAAGGGTAAATGCCACCATGGTCTCTTGTACTTTATTCCCTGGGCTCCCTCTTTGTGGCCACTGGAAAGGGTGCAGGGGAAGCCGGGCTGCACTGGCCTCTCCTGTCATAGACTTGCATGGTGCTTCTAGTTGGAAGATTCTGATGGGCTCGCCCATGACAGAATCAAGAGTGAACATTTTGGCAGTGCTTTCTGTCTTTCCCAAAGGGCCAAGCACTTTCTTGGCATTCCTAAGAACTTATTAAGCAGAGATCATTTTTCATTTCAAGGCCACGTATGTTACTTCTGGTGCCTTATGGAAGACACAACTTACAGAGGTGACCAATTCAAAATCTTGCTTCGATTTGTTGAGAATCTCTTTGCTTCTATCACTTTGAAGTATCTTCTTCTCCTGCCTCAAGCCATGCTTTTAAGTGGTTTTTATAGCTCTAGCCCTGGGCTTAATTATCATCAGCAAAAAAGGCAGGTGAAAAATAATTTGACGGAAAGAAGGAACTAAAAAATAATAATAGCTAAAATGTATTGAGGACTTATAGCATCAGGCACTACTCTAAGTGCTTTTCAGACATTACCTTGTTTATCTATACTGTGACCTTATGTCATAGGTTTTATTGCTATTCCCCCTTACAGACGAGAAAACTGGGAGGTTAAAAATGCAGCTTTCAGAGCTCACACAGTAAGGGTAGAGCCAGGATTCTAACCTGGGAAATCTAGTCCCAAAGCACATGAATTAGAATTTATTCCACTCAGTTGTCCTTTTAGAGTGGCTCATAATGGACTAGTTTTGTTGAATTGGACAAGTCTCAAGTCTCACAAAAATAAGTGTTTTCCTTATATGAAATAGCTAGACTATGCAAATTCATAGACACAAAAAGTAGAGTACAGGTTAGCAGGGGTGGGGAGGGAGCATGGAGATTTAATACCTAATGGGTATAAGGTTTCTATCGAGGTGATGGGAAAGTTCCAGTAACAGATGGTGGTGAGGGTAGCACAACATTGTAGTGTGATCAGTCCCACTGAATGGTATGCTTGGGAGTGGTTGAGTTGGGAAAGTTCACCTTGTGTTTCCAGAAATAAATTTAAAAAGAGAAAGAGAGTAAAGAGACAGTAACAACTGAAGGCAATCCACGATCCCGAACTGGATCTAATAATGGAGGAGAAAAGGCCCCAAATGGACATTATTGGGACATATGAAAAAAATTGGAATGTAGACTCTAAGCTTTATAGCAACATTGAAGTTCTAGAACTTGATAACTGCACTTAAGGTGGTTACACAAGTCAATAGCCTTGTTCTTAGCAAATGTACATGGAAGTATTAAGTGTTGCATGAATCTATTTTAGAAAATAGATTGATCAAGGGATGGACAGAAAGAGAGAAATATAGATAGAATGATACAGCAAATGCAGTAAAATGTTAAAAGTTGGTGGGTGAGAAAGAGGTTGGAGTTCTCTGTATGGGATTTGTGTTATTTTAGCAACCCTCCTGTAAGTTTGAAATTATTGCAAAATAAAAAACTTAAAAAAACAAAAACAAAAAACAAGCATAGTATGTTCTCATGCCAGACAGCGGTCCTTGGTGCAGAGAGCTCTCAAGTTTTAGAATCAAACAGTACCCGGTATCCTCACCCAGCTCCAAAGCTCTCTGAGCCACTGCCTCCTTGTGAAGGTAGCGACAGTTGATGCTGACTGTCCATGGGTGCTGGTACTATGCCAAACCCCTCACCTGCATCAGCTCAGCTAATCAGTACTGAGGGAGTTTCTATGGTTCTTCCCATTTTATAGACAGAGGGGCCAAGAAGGCAGAGAGACAAGTGACTTGCAGCCACACCAAGTGGAAGCAGGGGTTGGTTCAAGGCCAGGCAGGTGATGGCAGCGTCGGGCCCCAGCCGTGGGCCACCTGTGGGATAGGGGCTTCCTAAGGGTCTCTAACCTTCCTTATTATTACTCTGAGTTTCAGTGTGGGACCACAAAAAATTCTACAGCAAAGATATAAGAAAGGCAGAGCTATACATATAACAAAAATGTGGTTGTTGGAAAACCCTCGCCTTAGCCAGGGCCTGGGTGGCAGTTGGTGTCAGATCCCCCGCTTTCTGTAGGGAACCATGAGAGTTCTTCTGGGGTGGCCTGCCCCCACCTTCTCTTGGGGCCCCCAAGCTAAGTGTCCTTTAGCCTCACCTTGATTCAGCCCTGACTCACCTGGGGCACATCATTCTATCCAACATCTGAAAGTTTTAATACCATTGCTTCCTCTCAAATAAAAGAATGGAGATTTATTTTCTAAAAGTTTGTGGTAGCATCTAAAATTGTCATAGGTGCAGGCTTAAAAATGTTTATCCACAAAAATGTACACCTTGAAAGTATATTCCTATTACATCAACATAGTATGAGTTCATTAAAGAAAATGGGAATGCTAAAGATAAAAATATGCTTTAGAGGCTAAGGTTAAGGTATAAACTAAGAATGAATTCCTTCACATTCTGCATCGTGTTCTTTTATGCTCAACATTGACTCGTTAAAACATCTCTGGAAGCATGCACAAGAAATTTTGCTTCTTAAGAGGAGATTACCCAAAAGAGAACATAGAAGGGGGGCAGACTTTTTTGATAAAATATTTTGTACTGTCTTTCTTTTGCAGTTTGTGTATGTATTACCTAATCAAAATAAACATTTAAAATTAAAAACAGAAAATAAAGGTAAGTGAGAGAGAGGGTCACACATCTAGACATTTTTATGCTCAACTGTTGCCCAAATAAGAATCCCTCCTCTTCTTCCTTAGGTGCTAAGTTCCCTATTAAGTGGACAGCTCCAGAAGCAATCAACTTTGGCTGTTTCACGATTAAGTCTGATGTGTGGTCCTTTGGAATTCTCCTATATGAAATTGTCACCTATGGGAAAATCCCCTACCCAGGTATCATTTACTTATTTCCATTCAAGTGGTATATATGAGAAAAACGTCAAATTGCAAGAAGTCTTAAAAAATGACTCCATCTATCCAAAAGCTAAGAATACGTCCTTTGTAATAGAACTTGATTTTGATTGTTTTAAGTGGAAGTTGTTCTAAACCGTGCTTCTGCACTCCTCTGCCTTCTTATTTTATTGGATGCATCTTCTTTTCCTTCACTAATTACCTCCACCTCTTCTTCAATGCTTAGGATGTGCCTGGCACTCTTAGGTGTTGAGGTACAGGGTGACTTCCTCCCAAGTGCTCCTTGTATCGACAAGACTATAAAATTCTTTTTGGTTAGTTGTGAAACAGAAGTTGGCACAAAGTGCTGTGGAGTTTATGAAAAAACTCGAGTTCATCGATGAAAGCTGTCAGATCTGGAATTTACTGCTATCAGTGATGCTGTCATCTCATGTTTCCAGATTCCCAACATGTGAAGCACATGTGGCCAGGTTCTGTCCTCCTCTCACTTTTGACAGGATTTGTGCTGGCGTGTTTAAAAGAGGGATTTTCTCCCAAAGCCTTTGCGTTCTTATTAATCTTTGGCTTTTAGCAAAATCTTTGGATAAGATGCACTTAAAATTAAATGTTTAGTGTTTAACTAATGCCTTTATTCAATAAATATTTGGGCATGCTGGGCAGTGTCAAGGCCCTGTGGTTACAGCCACCTCAAAGCCTCTGCCTTTGAGAGCTGACCTCCTAGGAGGGAGAGGTGGACGATGGTCACGCAGACGTTGAGTCTGTCCGATCCAGTGAAGATGCTGTAGAGAGTTTAGGAAGTGGGTTAGGGACGAATGAGTACATATATATAGCAACAAAAGGGCAGCGTCGGCAACAGCCTTAGAGCACAGGAACACTCGTGTCCCTTGGACATGGACTGCCACCTCCTTTAAAAGGTAAAAATAACAACAAAGATGGGGTGGAGCTAGGGAGTGAGCCATGAGCTTCCTGGGGGCAGTGTCCCCATAGAAGGGGCAGCAAGTATACGGGGTGGCTTCTACTAAAGCAAGAGGTCAGCACAGATTGGGGGGTCAAGATGTATTTGTTGAATGAGTGAATGAATGAATGAGTAAGTGAATGAGTGAATGAATGAATGAATGAATGAACTGGGGATCAGAGATGTATTTGTTGAATGAGTGAATGAACAAATCAATGACTTGCTTAGTTCATTTAATCTCTAGTCTTCATGCTGTGGATGAGAAAGTGGGAGCTGAGAGTGGTACGAGATTCATAGAGTTGGGGGGTGGAGTGGATTGGGTAGAGGTTTAGGGGCCGTGGTGAGAGCTTCATGATTTACTCAGCAGAAGATGGAAGCTGCGGAAGGAGTCTGGACGGAGGAGGGCCGTGTTTTATATGATCCTGAGCTCTCCGCTGTAGAGAAGCCAGGGGGGCTTCTGTTCCTGAAGTTTCTGTTTTTTTACAATTATGTTTTTATCAAGTGTTTTGATTCTTATCAAAGTAACACATGCACCTTAAAAAATCAAGTAGCACTAAAAGGCTTCTGATGAAAAATCTCCACCCCAGCTTCACACCTGCTGATGCTCCTCAAAGGCTTTGGCTTTCAGAAAGTTTGGTTGCTTATACTAGTATTTGCTGTTTAGTTCTAAATATTAAGCTGTATTTCTGCTATTACCTCTTGAAGAAAGATGTTTTCTCCATTTCGTTTATTATTAAAGAATAGAGTCACATGGTTCTAAATACAAGAGATTCAAAGGTGTCTCCCCCACCCCTCTTCTCCAGCCACACAATTCCCTTCCCCCAGGTGGCCCTTGTTGGCAGTTTCTGGTGGATTGAGTGGAGACGTTCTAGGAATATCCACATGCATGTCCAGTTCAGGGTATACCAAACACACATATTGACTGGATGCCAAAGTTAGATCAAGAACATAGAATGTATTTCTGTGGATATGAGAATAAAGTACAAAATTTTCTCACTAAAAGTTATTCATTAACTTTTTAGGAAAATAGAAAAGAAACCAAATTAAAAATAAATTTTAAAAATAAATAAAAATGCAAGGAGTCAGATATTAAAAGTGTGGTAGTGTGGGACAGGAGTGTCATTTCCCATTTGCCATACTATTCATTGAAAAAGGTACTTTCAGCATGCACATCAGGTATCACTGACTCCTGTGCACATCAGAATATACTTCAGGAAAAAAGCTTTTTAGTAACACATTTATTTAGAAGAGAAAAAAAAACAAAAAACCTTTGTACCTATTGATCAATTCTTGGGCAAATCTTCCAAAAATCCTTTGTCTTCAATTACTGTAATTACTGTTAGTCCATTTGAACAAATTTTGTTGTTGGGTTTTAAATTGTTAGCCCCCAGAAACTCAAAGCAATGAGGAATTTTCTTACTGCCTTCTCATGTTTTCATCAATGAGTGAAAAACAAATGATCAAAGATAGCTTATGCACATGACTCTGGAGCTTTTCCTCACGAAATTCCAAAGCATCAAAGTGAACATTCTGCTTCTAATTTATATTTACAAGATAGAGAATGTTCCCAAACAGGATTTTTTTCTTGAGAGACCCGTGACCTAAATAAATGACTCAATAAGTACAATTATGAAAGGTTACTTTGCTTATATTACGAATGCTAGTTCACCAAACATTTTCACTCAGAATTTTAAACAGATTCTTCCACTGAATCCAGCTTCCCAAGTTGCAGGCCAGGAGACTGCTGGCATCTGACTCTAATCCTCTGGAGAGGATTCTCATTTCCTCTGTAAAGTCAGGGTCTCTCCTTATCTCTGGAATTTCGTGACAGGGTGCCTTGTCCTGGAGCTTTTGTCGTTTTTATGTTATGCTGAGTACTTGGTGTGTCCCTTCTATTTGGAATTCTAGGAAATTCTCAGGTATTGCTTCTTTGAAACTTTCCTCCTCTCCATTTTTTGAATGACCTACTAGTGGGATGTTAGACCTGGAGCCATTCTCTATTGTGTCTTCCCACCTATTTTTCTATCATTCTGTTCCTTTGCTGTGCGCTAAGTCTTTACCATCCCACCCTTCCTTTGATGAGAAGTCTCAGGGGAACGCAATCCATCGGCTCACTCCTCAGCACCCTCACTCGTCAGGATCTTCCAGTCTTTTCTCTGGGGCCATGAATTTCTTCAGTTCTTCTCACCCTTCCTGGGGGTCTGAGCCTGGTTGTGAGCACTCTGGGGGCTCACAGATGAGGGGGCATTAGTGTATTCAGACTGCATTCCCCCTCCCCTCCATTGGGCCTGGGGTTCCTGGCCCCAGCCCTCCCCTGGGGTGTGGTGCTAACACCAATGTGGAGCCTTCCTAGGGCTTGGCGAGAGGACACAGCTTGCCTCTTGTCGCTGTCCCTCTCTCCTGTGCACGTTGACTTCTCCTTCCCCCTCTCAGCTAAGACCACTTCTCCCTTTGATTTCTTTATTTAAAATGAATGGTCCAGACTGACAGATGTCTCTTAGTTTCGTCAAAGATGGAGTTTAACTTCACTATCTTAAAATCAAAATTCTATTTCTGTACGAATTTTGTAAAGATAAAAGGGGCTTTCTGGTTGTGGGTTTTGGTTTGCTCCGCTCTTTTAAAGAGAAAGGAGGTCTTGGAGAAAGGCAAAGCTTTCTGAAGCATCACGGGAAGCCTCGTGTCCTTTCAGGCACTTTCTTACCAGATTTATCTAGCATCTCAATGCTATGTGCAAATTTGAATCGGGAAGCTCACCCTGCTGCAAACGCTTGCCTCAGTCATAAGTAATGTTCCAAAAAATAATAATTTGCCCATTTGAAGGGAGAGTTATTGGGTCCAAGGCTATAGGGCCATGGTATTTGGTGCTTCTGGCCATGCAGTTCAGACTCTACCTACCTGGAATCAGGCCAAATTCACAGGTTAAGGGTACAGTTCCCACAAGACCGCCCTCATTTCAGATACCAGCTGCAAGTTTGGGGTTTCCAAGGCCACCTGCATTTCTGACCAACTGGCTACAAATTTGGGGTTCCCACCACTCCCTCAGGTTTGACAACTGGTTAGTACAACTTCACTGAAACTGGTATGATATAATTAGGGTTGTAGTTTTATTATGGCAAAAAGGACACACATCAGAACTGGCTGGAAGAAGGACACCTAGGGTGAGGTCCAGGAGGGTCTCAAAGACAAAGCTTCTTGGAGTCAGGAAGTGTCACCCTCCCAGAGCATCCATGTGTGTTACCAACCAACAAAGCTCACCCGAGCTTTGGTGTCCAGAGATTTTATTGGGGTTTCATTATAGAGGTCTGATTTTGGATCAGCATCCCCTGGTTGAAAGCTGTAGGTACCCTCCTACCCTAGAGGTCTGTGGGGTTGATAACAGACCTCGAGCCACATCATTAGTTTTTGTGGCCAGCGCCCAGCACCCAGCCCAAGACTGGTGGGGGGACCACCACAAATAAAGGCTCTCCTATCACTGGAAAAATTCCAGAGACGAAACCCCCTAAGAGCCAGGACAAAGGCCAGACCTATTTTGAGAGGCCAAATTCCTTACTCTACACTTCCTCCACATAAACACAGTGGGCCCCAGTGTCTTTAATATCTGCCATATTTCATGGAGCTTCCGGGTTCCCATCCACTGTCACTAACCACCCATCCCTTTTCTAATCTCTGCTGTACCCCATTCTTCTCCTTCCTGTGCTCTTTCACCAACTTTTAGTCTCTGCCAAATTCTGCCTCCTCCAGATAATCACTCCCTGCCTCCCCACGAATGACCCTATCTTGAAGTATCTTCCCTACTAGGCTGTGTACAAGGTGTGGACAAGACTCTGTCTTAATCTCCTTGTATCTCTCAGAGCTCAGTGCTAGGTCCCGGCCCATTGTAAGGATGCAAAAAAATGTTTGTTGAAGGAATGAATGATGGAATCAAAAACTGTTTGCCTTTTAAGGAGATCACCAGCCAGTGGGTGTTTGTTTTCTCTAACCTAGTGTTTTCATTTCCTAGGCTGCTCAAGTAAGTACCAGGAAATAGTTCAGCTTACGCCATGGGAATTTATTCATGTACAGTTTTGAGGTCAGGAAAAATGTCCAAATCAAGGCATCATTAGGCAATGCTTTCTTCCTGAAGACTGGCTGAAAGCGATCCTGGCTCCTCTGTCACATGGCAAGGCACACGGCGGCATCTGCTGGTCTCTCCCTTCTCTTCTGGGTTTCATTGATTTCAGCTTCTTGCTTCTGTGGCTTTCTCTCTGTCTGAATTTCATTCTCTTATAAAGGATTCCAGTAGTAGGATTAAGCCTCATCCTGATTGAGGTGGGTCACATCTTACCTGAACTAGCCTCATCAAAAGGTCTTACTTACGATGGGTTGATACCCACAGGAATGGATTGAAATGTGAAAATGATGTTTTGGTAAATGTATTACAAGTACA
>JAQZBX010037338.1:5200-23922 GCA_029593785.1 Cabassous unicinctus | reverse complement strand
GAACCACATTTCAGGTGCTCAGTAGCCACATGTGGCTAGTGCCTACCTTATCGGACAGCACAGCCTTAGTCTCTGGTTATCTCATCGACAGTTTCTTCCTATTCAGCATTGATTCCTGCACACATAAATAGCTGTATAAGGTTAAGTGATGACCTTTTTAAAATTCTCATTTTAATCAATTTGGATGGCCATATTGAAAAAAATATTTTATAGATTTTGATCTTTTTGTTGTTTATAACTTTATACTTACCACTATACAACTCTGGGTATTTATACCCATTTGGGTCATGACAGATAATCTTAGGATGCAGTGCCTCACAATGAGAAGAAATTTAGTGTAACCTTAAACAGAGCAAATATTTTTCAAGACTTTGGGTTGTGGTAAGATACACTAGTTCTTGTTTGCTATTAGATTATACGTAAAATATAAATATGGATGCATATGTAGGTAAACATGAATTATACATACACAAAGGAAAAGGCAAGCTGATTGGGTCAGGAAATATAATATGGAAGCAATTTTTTTGTGCAAGGACAGCTTTATGGATTCACTTTAGAATTTTAAGGTACAGGAGTAATATGGCTAGAAGGAAAAGTTAGACACATGGACAGCAGTTGGATTTCTGAAATATAAAAATGAGGCTCAAAAGTGGACCAAATAGAATTCCCAGTTGAATATAAAGTAAGTACAAACAGAGACAATTCTGGGGAACAATGATTCATGACAAAAGGAAGGTTCTGTAAACCTTGAGGCAATATCGTAGCTGCTTTTTAGATATTTAATAAGTGCTCTTATGGTATTATTAATTTTTTATTTGGTTGTTAATTAGAATCTTTAACAAACAACCTTGTGCTTAGAAAATTATGGTATCTTTGTTCACTCTTTCTGATACCTCTCAGGAGAATATCAGTGTTTGGGGTCAGGAAGAGTAAGAGATTTATTCTGTGGTCTCATCAAATTGAAGTTGGGATTGAGATTTTGGATTAAATTTGAGTTCATTATAACATCTGGTTTAGTAGCTTTGATGAGATCATTAGTTAAGTATGTCAAGGCCAGGTGTGCCAGGTAACTTTGTATTTATTGCAAGGCTGAATGTTTAAGCTAAGGGAGCAGCCATTTGACAGATGTGCACTTTCATAACAAAGGAGATGGTGAGATTACTGAACTGGGCAAAAATATTTCCTAGACGGATCTTCTATTGATAATGAGTTGTATATTTTTTTGTAATTACATTTTATATTCCCTTCAAGGAATTCCTTTTCAGGGAATTGGCTTTAGTAATTTTTTCTCCTGTAGATCAGTCGACTTTGACTTCATAACTTTTGCCAAACATGATTTTTTAAAAGTTGTTATCTTAGAAGGTGAAAGTAAAGTTCAAAGCAGAAACTGAGTATGTCTCTCACATTACTTAGTTGACGGCAATGCTCTGTAAACTGAAAAGCTAACTTGCATTCTTCCAGCACAATTATTTTGTCTATAACCCTTGTGACTAGGTGATTGTGTTGACAATTAAAACCTCCCCTTTACTCACCTCAGTATCATTGTATGGGCGCTTACGAAACTTTTTGCTATTATTGTGAAATGTCCTTATGAAATAATAATCTCTAAATTCACAGCATGAGCTATGAAATCAGACCCAGGTGTGAGCCTTGCATGTTTCACCTCTGAGTTGTGTGATGTTGGGCAAGTGACTTAACCTCACAGACCTTTGATTTTCTCATCTGTAAAAGGGTGACAGTCCCTCTCTCACAGGGTGGTTGTGTGCATTAAATATGATTTTGTGTAGGAAGCACCTGGCAGGCAGTAAGCCTTAGGAAATGTTAGTTTAATTATTAACTGCTGTCATTAACTCAGGCCTCTAGCCTGAGGTTTTAGAGCAATCTCCTTTATAACAGAACTTCATAGTTTACTTGGCTTTTTCACATTGGGGTCTCATTTTAGCATTATGAGACTCATTAGGCAATGTAGGTATTATCTTCATCTCTCAGATAAAGAAGCTAACTTTCAGATGTTAAGCTTTAAATTGTAGGTAAAATATCATGGGTTTGAGGAAATGAGAAAAATTTGGCTCAAATCCCAGCTCTACTGAAAAAGGGCAAAATAACTGCTTGTGGTTGCTTTAAGAAGGGGTAAGGCATATAAAATGTTTGATATACACCAGCTTATTAATAAATCTTAGCAACAAAATTGAGTAGTCTATTTACTAAGACTTATTGAAATGCTTTCATTTGTTGAGTCATTCAAAAGATAAGTATGAGTCCCAACCAGGTATAAGAGGGACAGCTGAGAAGAAAAACTCAGTTCATGGAGCTTATGTTCTAGAAAAGTAAACAGGTAAAACGTGAATAAATGACATTCACAAGACTTATCACTGCTATAAAGAAAATCAAGCCGGGATGGAGAGAGACCAAAGGGAGGAACTCTTTTAGATGGAGATGAAGCAATCGTTGGAGGTGTGACATTGAGCAGAGAGCTGAACAATAAGGAACCAGAGATGTGAAATTGTAGAAGAAAGGAGTTCCAAATGGGGTTATTCTGAGCAGAAAGAAGAGTTATGAGCTAAGGAGCCAAGGTGGAAACTAGCTAGAAGGCAGGAGGAACAGAAGAAAAAGGCTTGGAGGTGAGCCTTGAAGCCCATGATGGGGAGTTTGCTTCTACTTGAAGTATAATGGAAAGCTGTCAGACAGTTTTGAAGAAGTGATTGACTGGATCTGGATTTACATTTTCAAAGTATGACTCTGGCTCCTGTGTGGAAAACAGGCTGTCAAGGACACTAGTAGGAGGAGGATGTTAGCATGTTACTGCAATACCCAGGAGAGAAGCGGGCCTTCCAGGAGAGCAGCAGAGGGGTGAGAAATCTTCAGATCCAGGATCTATTTGGGATCTGTTAGGATGTCCTGGATGTGAGGTTGAAAGATAAATTGGCATATTTGGGAAGTAATTTGGAGGGGGTGGGGGGAGGATGCCGAACTATTCCTAATTCAAATCAGTCCTTATTTGGGGGATTTGCGGGGTGGGCACAGACTAAGGGCAACAATCCATTTGTCCAATTTGAGCACACTTTAAATGCCTGATGTTCTATGGAAACAAGATAGTCCTTGACTTCAAGAACTCCGGAAGAAGGACTTGTTGAAAGAAGTTTAGTCAACCCACGTAACTAAGAGAGGGAGAGAATTAAAGCCAAGAGAGGGAAAAGTTTTGGCAGAGGAAGTGTCCAGGGTGGCATGGAGTTTGAGAAGGGAGGAGGATAGAGACCACAGGAAGTGCTGCTGGGTTTTAGGGATTTGTTTCCTCTTGTCCATCGAGTGAAGAATGAAGTTGCTTTTCCTTCACCGTCATTGTCCACGTCGATACCTATTTGAATTGTGCGTCTCCAAACGGGGCACCCCCTAGGCCTTTCCTGCACAGGCCGTGATAATCCCACCACGGTTATCAGAGGAAGGAAGGCCCTATCAGCTGCGACAGGATTTTGGTATGGACGCCCTCAGGGTGATGTTTCGTGTCATCTGTGCAGCTCCTTGGCCTTGTAGGTGTGCTGTCAGAGTGCCCAAGAGTCCCCCAGTCCAGCTCACAGTCTAAGGTCCAGCCAGTGACTCCAAGATTTATTTGTGCCTCAGTCTTTCTGGGGTGAGAGGTGTGGGAGTTTGAAGTTCTTTACTGGCTGGAACCCTGGACCGCCTCAGAGATGAGAGGGTGTCTGTTGAGAGGTTAATGTTACCAATGAGGAAGAGAAAACAAGGTGGGGAAAGACAAGCCTAGAAATGAAATGTGGATGCCTCTTGGCAGGGGTGACTCATAAGCAATGACAGATGGGGAAGCAAGGGGAGGCAGGCTCATGTTCCAGGTGGGCAGAAGCCAGGGTCTGCCTGTCGGCCCGTCTGTGTCTGCCGTCTCCTTCTGTCTTTGGCTTTACCTGGGAGTTGGAAACGGTTTCCTTGGAGACAGGGGCCTGCTTTTATACCAGAGTAACCATGTTTGTGTACGTAAAAGGAGAACTGACAGATGCGTTTCCTTTATGCCATCTGTTATGAGTTGAATTGTATCCCCCAAAAGAAATCTTCGAGTCCCAACCCCGGTCCCATGAATATGACCCCATTTGGAAACAGTATCTTTGAAGAAGTTATTAGTTAAGATGAGGCCAAACTGGATTAGGGTGGGCTCTTAATCCAATATGAATGGTGTCCTTATAAGTAGCGGAAATTTGGACAGTCAATGAGAGAGAGAGAGTGGGAGAGGTGACAGAGGCAGAAATTGAGTTATGCTGCCGCAAATCAAGTGTCATGGATGGCTGGCCAACTACCAGAAGCCAGGGGAGAGGCGTGGAGTGGACATTCCCCTTTAAGAGGAAGCGCGGTCCTGCTGACACCTTGATTTATACTTCAAGCCTCTAGAAATGCGAGACAATGCATTTCTGTTGTTTGAGTCAGCTAGTCTCTGGTCTTTTGTTATAGCAGCCTGGAAAACTAAGATGTCTGAAGCTAGTAGGTGTAAAGCGCTAGGTAAGATAAATGTGGGGAGGAGTGGGCTGGGGCCAAAAAAGGCCTTCACGCAGCGATGCCAATCTTATACTTTGGAAAGAAAAGAGGAATTGAAAGCCTTAGACTGCAATGCAGATCTGACAAAGTCTCTGCCAAAGGGAACCTCTAGAACTGAGGTTGGCAAACTATAGCCTGAGGCCAGTCACCTGTTTTTATAAATAAAGTTTTATTGGCACACAGCCATGCCTATTTGTGCATTGCCTGTGACTGCTTTCATGGTGCCACAGCAGAGCTGAGCTATTGCAACAGAGACCAGAGAGCCCTCAGCTACCCAAATGAAGACACTGCTTTATAAAAACTTTTTCAGTGATGAGAATGCTTGTTTGTTTCAGAGAGTCTCTTTCTCTTGGTTACTCTGCTAAGTCTCTTGTTCCTGAAGGCTCATAAGCTTGTTCATTCTGTTTAATATAAACTTTAGAATTGCTCATGTCATTTCAGCTGATCTTAACTAAGTTTTGGCTGAGTGTAGAATTGTAAGAGAGTCTTTGTTCTTAGGAGCATCACATTTACTGATCTTTTTGAGGAGCTTTTTAAAAAAATTTATTTATTTTTATTTTTTGGTTTTTGCTTTTTGTAGCTGGTTTTTACCTCTATCAGAACATATCTTATTCTGTGACTGTGTAATATTATACGTGTTTCACTCTTATTCCTGGCCTATCTAAATGGTCTTTCCAGTCTCTATCTTCAGAGGTAGTGTTATGTAGGGAAGCAGAACCAGGCTCTTTTGTCCTTTTTGTACGTTTGTCTGGGGGCAGAGGGTAATAGAATGCAATCTTAAAAGAAGGGGCATGCTGGGAAGGCCAAATGATAGCTTCTCATCATATTTGCTCACAGCTTTGTCTTGCTGCATGGGATGTCTTTCTTCACCTTTACCTTTTGGAAGCCTTTGGATGAAGCTCAGTCGTTGACTTTACAGTGAAGGGATCCAACCACCACCACCCCTACCCCATCACCTTTCTGCCCCAGCTGGAAATACTGGTCTTTCTTTTAGACTCTGACCGTCCACAGCCCTCACTGTCTTCTCTTCTTGCTCACCCCACAGATGCTGAGAATAGTCACACTTATAAGGCATGGTCCATACATTTCCAATTGGAGACCTTTCCAGTTGGAAAGACAGACACATAAGCAGATAATTATAACATGGAAAATGCACAGACGGGATGGTTGCAGTGGTAATAGGCTGTGTGAGATGGAGAAAGATGCCTTTGGAGTTGTCCCTTCCCTCCTGTCCATGGGTCCCTGTGCATGGATGAGAATTATCTAACCAAGCCTGGGGATGTATAATGAGGGAAAACTTCTCAGACGAGAGAAGCGTTTTGAAGGATGAGTTGTAGACAGGCAGAGAAGAGGCTAAGTGGAAGAAATTCCAGGTGAAAGGAAAAACTTCACATTCTACTTTGTCTCTTTCCCTATCAGGTCACAAGCTCATTGAAGGCAAGGAGAAAGTTGTTGGTTGTTCCTTGTGCCCATAGAATGCTCTGAATTTCTGGTACAGGAATGACTTCCTGTCTGCCTCAACCTTTTTGCTTGCCTGCTTGATTTATGAGTTCTTCTACATGTTCCTGAATCTAGGCAGATTTAATCTCTAGTTACTGGGATTTGGCTCTCCTGGCTTAAGCACCTGGTAATACCACCACCATCACTACCACCACCACCACCACAACCAATGCCTGTAAGCCAGGAATGGTGCTGGGGATTTTTTTCTTTTTAATACATTGACTCTGATAGTATAGATTTCTCATTAATTAAAAAAAATATAAAGAAAAAAACCAGAACCTAATAAGCATAAAAAATTCAGGCAGTCAACATATCTTTCTATTTCAGAGGACTTCCCAGCAAGCCCCTCCCCAAAGTTATTTGTAACAGAGGTCATAGAAAAAACTCCCCTTGTAACAAACAAAGAATTCAACTTGTGGACTTTGGGCAAGTTTCATAATTACTCTCTGCTCCATTTTTCACTATCTCTAAAAAGGACCATTGTCCTCATATGATTGTTACGAGGATTAGAAGGGTTAATACATGTAGAGTGCTTAAGATAGTGTCAGGCTCAACAAAAGATAGTTTTTTATCATCATTATTTATGACCACATTTCAGTTTGCTAAGTTGCCAAAGGCAATATACCAGAAATGGGTTGGCTTTCACAATGGGATTTAGTAACTTATAAACTTACAGTTCTAGGCTGAGAAAATGTCCACATCAAGGCTTCCTCAGGCGATGCTTTTCTCCCTGGTGATCCTGGGCTCCTCTGTCAAATGGCGAGGCACAAGGTAGCTTCTGCTGGTATCCCTTCTCTTCCAAGCTTTGTTGATTCAGCTTCTGGATTCTGCTGGCTTTCTCTCTCAGCTTATGTGGGTTTCTCTCTATGTCTTTCTCCATATTCAGCCCATTTATAAAGGGCTCCAGCAAGAGGATTAAGACCCACTCTGGGTCATGCCTTACTGAAGTAATCTAATCAAAAGGCCCTTAACTGAAGCAGCCTAACCAAAGGGTCCCAACTACAATAGGTTCCCACCCATAGGAATGGATTAGCTCTCTAAGGACATGATTTTCTGGGGTCTATCCAGCATCAAACTGTCACTACTGCTTAGTGACATGACAGTTCCCCTAGACAACTGATTGACCCAGTAACAATGAATTGTTTGAGGGTGCTGTTGATTCAAAAGATGTAATCTGCTTCTCTTTGGCAGTGCCCTTTTAAAAAAATTAACTCCCCACATTTGAAGATTTCACACATCTATGTCTGAGAATTAAACATGATTCATAAAAATGTCAAATCAATAAGAAAGTTGGGAAAAGCCATCCCAATGGAAAAGAGTAGTTTGCATTAGTGGAGCTGGAAATAAAGGTGAATGAATTGATCTCCACAATGACTTGCTCAAATTTGAATGCATAATTGTGATGATTACATTGTAATTGTTGAAGGAAGTAAAGGGTATTAGGTTATTATGACCAGCGGTCATAAACAAGACAGGTGATTTGCATCTGACACTGGGATGATGGTCCAAGCAAAGGAATGTGCTTTTCTCTTGTATGTGGTGGTCGACTTTTGTCGGTTCTGAGTCTCTACCTTCCTGGGGAAGATTAGAAGGGATGCCAAGAGAAACTTGAAGGTGGTTTTCATCTTATGCCTTTCAAAAACAGCAGCCTTTCGATTACATATCATATTCGCCACCGAGCTTGGAGGACTTGACTCTCAGCATCATCTACAGTGAAGAGATAGTTCTGACATTTTTTTTTTTTTTAAGTGCAGTAGTCTTTTTTTTTTTTTTTTAAGGTTTATTTTTATTTATTTATGCCCCGCCCCCCTTGCTGCTTGTGCTCATTGTGTCCATTTGCGTGCATTTTTCTGTGCTTGTCTCCTTTTGTTGCATCATCTTGCTCACCACGCCATGCGGGCCGGCTTGCCTTCACCAGGAGGCCCTGGGAGTTGAACCTGAGGCCTCCCATGTGGTAAACGGGAGCCCAACCAATTGAGCCACAGCCGCTTCCCTCTGACATTTTTTAAGGGTAGTTTGGAGTCAGGAAGAAGAGTGATGTCAGGGAAGTACATTAAAAAGCCTGCCTCTGTTTAGGTCTTCAGAAGGTACAAAGGAAAGTGGGGAGGGGTAGGGAGAAGAAAGCAATATGATAATGTATGTCTTGACTTTTCTCTCTCTGGAGAGTTTCCTCCCTCAGAGAGGGGAGATGTGTGGGGTAAGTAAGAATAATATTGAGGGCAAAGGGGAGGTTCAGCCTTCCTGAACTACCCACCGTGCTCTTCCTGGGGTCCGGGAACTGATTTGGGAGCTAATGGGCCTTCCACGGGCCCACTCTTGTTGGACTGGAATGGCAGATAGTGGGGTGCAGGCAGAGGGATCCTGGGCAGAACAGGACCGAGCCAGATGGGTCACAGACTGTAGTGCAAATGCCAGCAGTGGAACCAGGAAGATCACTCTGTAGACCAGAACGGGCAGGAACTTTTGCCCAAGGACCCAAACCCTTCCCGCTGCGCATATCCCTACCCTCCACTAACCCAGCTCTATCTTCAGGAAAGAAGCAAAAGGAGGTTTGGAGAGCTAAAACATCAAGAGAGACAGAACACCACTTACATGAACTTAGTCAAAACTGGACTAAGCTGCAAACAAAACTGGATATTTTAATTTTTTCCCCCCAGCCATCTATAGGGTGGTGCCTTAGAGGCTAGGTCAGATTAATTGTAGACTAAATTTAAGAAGTTACATTTTCCTTTGGACACTTAAGGTAGGATGTGAAGTTTTATGACTGTGTTCACTTGATTCACCCGATGAAGACGCTTACTGAATGCCTTCTGTGTCCCGTGCCCTGGGGATGGAGAGGTGATTAAGACAACCATGGGCCATGCCCTAGTGGAGCTTGTGTTCAATGTTGGAAGACAGATGAGGGAGGGACAGACAGATTTCAGGGAGTGTAAATGCAATGGAAGAAATAAGATGTGGTGTTAGGGGACAGCTGCTGTGGAGATGGTGGGTGCTGCTTCTCTCTAAAAGTGATATTTAAGCCAAGGCCTGAGTGCCAGAAAGGAGTTAGCAAAGCAAAGGCTATGGGAATAGGATTCTAGGCGGAAGGGAGGCAGGGACCAAGCCTCAGGAGAGAGAATAAAATTGAAGTTCCTTTGAGGCATGGGAAGAAGGCCACGAGGGGTAGAGTTTCAAGAATGGGGGATGTGGCTGCTAATGACTCTAGGGAGTTGGGGTGACTGTGTGACCAGATGTGGTCAAGCCATATGCCCTTGACCAAAGCATTGTGGGTCCCCAGAATGCTTAGGGTAGGCAAACCATAACTTCAAAGGAAACTGAACCTCCCTTAGAATAAATCAAGTCATGAATTCAAAGACCTTGCGTAATTGTGTACTGACTTGGCAACAGGATTTTAAAGTTGGTGTTCCTAACGTTGAGCCCAGTTTTCAGGTCCTTGGGGCAATGAGAAAGATCTGTCATAGCAACAGAAAGCTTGTACTTAGCCAATGTAGTCCCTATAGCAAGATCTTTTGGATTGAGTGATTACAAAATAGCTTTGATTTTTGTTGTTTTTGGTTTTGTCTATGAAATAAATTTCCTTAACAGCACATTTATTTTGGCTTCACTTAATTGGCATGATCAGTTTTAATATACCTAAGATCTAAACTGGGTTTCGAGGAACAGAAGGCCAGTTTGTATTGCTGTCCTTATTGGAAACAACGCTTCAAATTACTGTGGCTCAACTTTCAACCACCATCCTGAGCCAACTAGGTTGTAGGTATGGTGTGACCTGTGTGTGCCTCTGTTCATGCATGATTACACCTGGAACACCTGGCTCTTTTCTCTGCACACCCAAATCATGCTCATTCTTGAACGTCTAGTTCAAATGGTTGTTCCTTATTGAAATTGCCGTTAGTTTGTTTGACCCTATTTGAGAGTGGAAGTCATCTTTGTCCTCTGCATTCCCATATTTCTTGATCTCTTATAGTCACAGCATTGTCACTTCGTTGCATTTACTAAAACGTAAGCTCATGCCTTAACCTTTGTTCCTTTCCCTTCCCAGTGTCTATCAAAATGTTTTATGTGTAGGAGGAATAGGTGTTCAATAACTATTGGCGTGAATTAGCACCAAATAATATTTTCAATCATGAAAAGCTGATGGCCTGTTACTTCCTTTCCCAACTTCTCTACCCCTGAAAAGAGAGAAAAGAGAAACCAGTAAGTACTTGCAGTAATAATCCAGACCCTTGAATGTCACTTTTCCTTTGTGTTTATTTCTTTTGAATTCTCGGTTAGAAATGGATCACAGATGCTATATTTGGAAAGATGTGATTTATGCAAAGTTGGGTCTTGGAAAGGCCTTCAAAATGGGTCTGCCAAAGCCAGAATAATCACATTTTGCATTTGCACAGCATTTTCATTGTGTTTGTTTGATTAAGAGAAATAATCAGCCCAAGTGCTTCTCCCACGGGTGGGCTGTTTTGCTGTGTCTGTGTTCTGAAGGATTATGAAACATCTCTGTAAAATGGGGTAGAGGCCAGCGTTGAACTTGAAACTCTTCAGGGAAGGGTAGTGTGTATGTGTGTGTGTGTGTGCATGTGTACCTGCCTCTTGTTAAAAACCTCTATGATGATTGCACTGTTTTCTTAGAGATTTATCTTGAGGCAAAGAGAAAACTGTCCTTACATGCTTTCAAACATTTAAAAAATCAGGAAAAAAACACAACCAGTTTCTTAACTCACGAAACAGAATTCTATATCTGCTAGGAATTCTATATCGTGTCTTGTTATAGAAGAAATTGAAGATAATGCTTCCTTAGATTGGGAGTTGGGACAGAATCAGATTGTTAATTATGAAAGAACTTCATTTATATGAGGGGTCAGCAAACCATGGTTGTGGGCCAAGTCTGGTCTGTGAGTTAAGAGATGGTTTGTACATTTTTAAAGAGTTTTGTGCTTAAAAAAGGAGGAGGAGGAGGAGGTAAAGAAGAAGAATATGTCACAGAGACTCTTAGTGGCCTACAATGCCTCAAATATTAATTACTAATCTGACCCTTTGCTGATAAAGTTTGCCAACCCCTGGTTTACACAATCAATTTCTATTTAGCAGATGAAGATGCTAAGGCTCAAAGGGTGGTCTGCTTAGCTTAAACTCACAAGAAGCAGCCTATTCTAGGGGAAGGAGAATTGGATGCAAGTTTCTGCAGATCTGGCTTCTAAACCTCTCTCTCTTTTGAGCTGATATGGTTCTGTAGTTGTCAGTAAGGTTCTGCTTTGGCTCTGTTATTCTAGCATTCACCCTGTGATGTCCAAGTCAGGTCTCACTCTCCTTCTACTTCTCTTTTCACTAAATAAGCACAGACCTGGTTTCAACAAGGTTAACCACTTCAGTAGGTTTCTGACTTAGGGTATGTCTTTCCCAAGAATCTTCTCTACTGGAAGATAAACTTCTTTGTAAAGGAAATTGGGTTAGATGGGTCTTGAGCATCTTTTGGAGTTTTGTACATAACATTTAAGTTAGGGGGGAAATTGTTCAGAGTGAAGGACTTGACTTTTGTGTTACTCAAGGCAATAAAATGCTTAGTAATAGCTCGTTTTACATTAACTCTCCTTTTGTGATTAATTTTCTTATTTGAGATACTTAATTCCCTGGACCTAGGTAGCTTGTTCTAAATTAAAATCATATTTTATTTAAAAACCTGGAGTTTTCAATTTCTCCCCACAAATGAACTCCATGGAATTACTTAACACCTTCAATAGAAATGAGGCACCATCCTCCTGCCAGTGGGAGGCCCATGTCCGTCTGTCCTTGTCCTGCTTCCTAACCAATGGCTATCACATCCCATCACCACGGACATATCACATGTGAGAGAAATAGTGAGGAATGGAAAATACTGCTACAATGACATGAACGAAGTGAGTGCGGAAGAGATTCACAAGAGAGCTGGAGCTGCAGAGGGGCTGAGGCCCGTGGGAGTCATGGGTGGGAGGTGCTGGTGGGAGGTGGGGCTTGCGGACGGCGCCAGCACAGCTGTAGCATGTGCTCCTCCCCCTCAAACTCCCGCTCCCCCTCTTGTGGGTCACTAGCGTGTCTCCTGTGATGAGTCTTCCCTCCCTCTGCCCCTTCCCCACTCTTCACCCTTCTCCGTCTTCACATTCTCCTTTTGGGCATACTCAAACCTCTATCTCGGTTTCTTAAAATTCTGTTTATTTTCCACCAACATGGCAGCAACTCCACAGGGAGGAGGACAAGGGCGCCTACTTCTTTAGCCAGCCAACTTCCAGCTACATCTGGGCTTCTTCTAAACCAACCGGCCCAAATGCTGCCGTGAAGCTTTTCCTGTCAGACCCAACGTCCTGGAATCTCGTCTTTGGCATTCAACAGCACCTGCGCGCCAACGCATCCAAATCCTTGGGTGCCTCGGGTGATCTGTAAGTGTGTCAGCCCCTCCTCTTTAAACTTACGTGCTCATCTGTTTCACAGGGCAAGATAGTTCTCTGTGTTCCCTTACTGTATTCATTGGGGTTTCTGGTTATGAATAATTGATATAATGATTCAGAGGTGGTTCGTGGAATCCAGGACCCAAAAAGCTGCCAGGATGGTTTCTGTTGTTCTCCATGGATCCACTTCCTTCTTATCTCTGCCTGCCAGTCCACGCAGTGGGTGGAAGATGGCCGTGAATGCATCAATCATGTAGTCCAGCTCCATATGGAGGCTGTTTCCTTTAGGTCTCATGTCAAAATCCCCAGGAGACCCTCTTGGATCAAGTCACCAGCCCTAGTGCAAGTTGCTGTGACTGGTGGCTACATCACTCAGTATAGACATGGCTGCGGGGCCCTGGCCGCTCGCAGGAGGCTGCGGGCTCTGTCAACAGAGGAGGGAAAGTCACTGGTCATTGGCTGGGGTCTCAGCTTGCCAGGGCTGCTGCAGCAAAGCATCACGGACTGGTTGGCTTAAATAACAGAAACTTACTGTCTCACAGTTCTGGGGGTCGGAAATCAAGGTGCCAGTCAGGCCATGCTCCCTCTGAAGTCTAGAGGCTCTGGCAGTCTGGCTTGCTGCAATTTGAGGCATAACTCATCTCTGCCTCCACGTGGCCACCTCTCTCTCAGTATCTCTCTTACTGTGCCCAAATTTTCTTTTCTTATAAGGACTCTAGTCATATTGGATTAAGGTCCTCTCTAATCCATTTTGTACTCATCTTAAGATCCTGTTTACAAATCAATTCATCTTCACAGGACCAGGGTGAGGACTTGAACATATCTTTTGGGGGGACACAATTTGATCCCTAACAGCTAGCCTGAAGGTTAGGATCCCTAACCTTCGAGAGGACCCAATACATTAGCCTTGTATTTATTCACTTAACATATATTTACAGGGTACCGCAGACAGAGCAGGAACAGGACAAAGTCCCTGCCTGCCCAGCCTTGACCTTCACCTCTCCTGTCTGCCTGTTCACTTTAGATTGAGCAAACTTAGTGCTTGACAGTTTGCCTGCTGCTGTTTCTCTTCTCTCTTTCACTTTGGTTTCTTTCTCAACTAATAGATATTTATTGAACTCCCCCATCTGCTGACACTGTGCTTGTTTATGTGGGAATTTGTAAGCATACACTCTCATTTTGTATAGTGATATTTGCAAAATGCATTAACTCAGGATTTGTCTCATGAATCTGAATTTGAAACCTTGGTCATAACGTTCTTTGCTAAATATGGTATCGCATTTTCCTTAGGCAATAAGTTTTCAGTAAATTTGTGTTATTTTGAAAATGTTAATTTTCTTCTCTAAAGCAGGGCTATGTCAAGGTGAGGCTGCAGAGATAGAAAAAAATTTATCTGAGATCTGGGTGGGGGAAGGGTAGGCAGGCCTGTAACTATTTCTACCTAGAATAAAATTTCCAGGTCTGGCCTGTTGTAGTATAAAAAGACGGGCTGCCCTGATGCATGCTAGCTTTGTGAGAGATATAATTTCATAGAAGTCTGTAATCACTCTGTGTGTGTCAGTTATTTTTTCATCCCAATATTTGTTATCCAACATTTAAATTCTTGTTTGGGAAAACTGTTGCTCTCCCTTTTTATTTCTGTTGGCGATGCCTTTTTTGTCCCAATCTTCTTGTCCTCAAGCTCCAGTCATCCAATGCTTCCTACGCTGTCCTTACCCACACACTCAATCTGGGAAAATTCTTGCGGTTTTCTTTTGATATTTTCTCATGTCCATGTTTGTCTCCATTCTCCATTTAATTCGTGCTTTTATCATCTCCCCTCCCCTAGATTGTAGAAATGCTCTCCTCTCTCATCTTGTCTCCATGCCCTTCCCTCTGCTCCTACTTGGACATCTCTGCCAGATGCACTTTTCTCCTGCTTCCACACCTCCTGCAGCTTCCCGTGGCCTTCACGATGACACTCAGGCTTCTTTGTCTGGCAGTTAAGGCAGCCACAGTCTGGCCACAGCCTAGTTTTCTCTGAGTTTCTTTTCGACCCTTCCCCGATTTGGACCCTCAATTTTTAAAAAATTGGTCCCCAATATAATGGGGGCCTTTGCTTAATTAACTCTTGTTCTTTCGCAGAATAGACTCCCCTTTCCTAATATAAGACTTCCCCATACTTTAGGACTCTT
This sequence comes from Cabassous unicinctus, assembly GCA_029593785.1. Classification (NCBI taxonomy): domain Eukaryota; kingdom Metazoa; phylum Chordata; class Mammalia; order Cingulata; family Chlamyphoridae; genus Cabassous; species Cabassous unicinctus. Next base: position 9,293 of record JAQZBX010037338.1, on the reverse strand, counting down.
CAAGTTCGTTCTGACCATCTCCCCGCCCCAAGCACAAGGCTGCTGACTTCTGAACTTTCTTGCACCTTCAAGCAGCTTTTGAAAAAAGCTTTTGGAAAAAAAATCGTGTATATGAAGATTTCCTCCTCTGTTTTCTTGTAATCGTTTTAGCCCTTATATTTACGTCCCTGATCCATTCAAGCCCACTCTTTATTGCCAAGTCATAAACTGTCACGCTCAGGTACGTGGCTGCAGCTTACTGCACCCCATTAAACCAGGTAATGTTTTTGAAGGCAGGGTCCAGATCTTTTGTTTTGTGTTTCCAGCAGCATCTAACAAGTGGTCCTCAACTGTGGCTGGTGTCACTTAAGGAGCTTGAAAAAACAAAACAAAACAAAACCCAGTCAGATTCCGTGAGGATGGGGCCCAAGATCCAGTAAATCGTGACATCTCCCTTGGTGATGAGAGTGTGCAGGCAGAGGTGAGATGCACTAATCGAACACAGCACAGGCGATGGACTATTTCTGACTGACACTGGTGTATGTAGTTTAAGCCCTTTGTGCTTATCACTGCATCTCTGCTTCGAGAGAATTCCAAGGGAACTTTTATAAGATGAGTAAAAATGATTTGTTCAAGCAACAAATATGAGTGCTCATTATGTGCCAGGCACTGTTCTGGGGGCTGAGGTCACTACAGTGAACAAAGCACGTCCGTGATGTCCTGAAGCTTAAACTCTTGGATGTGGGGAGACAGACAATAAACAACATCAGGTAATGATAAATGCTGTGGGCAAGTGGATTGAGTGGGCAGAGAGAAAAGCAGTACTTTCAGGCAGGCTAGTTAAAAGAATATTCTCTATCTCGCTTCAACCAGTAAATGTTTTGAAATCCAGCCTTACCTGGTGGACAGTGGGGAGCCGGAGCTCGCTGGCTGCAAGTCTTCAGGTAGGGTGTCTGCTCAGTGCTGGCCTTGTTGATAAGGAGAAGGCAGAGCAGTGTCCTGGGGAGTGGGAGGAACCTGAGGGGTGGGAGGCCGGCAGGAAGGAGGCCAGGACCGGGTGCTGTGGGCCACTCTAGGGGCCAGGGAGACAGTGGGTGCACCTGGCCAGTGGCCAAGACCTGGCTGTGAGCACTTGTGCATGCGCCCTCCAGGGGCGCCCTCCTTCTGGGGAAAGGGAGAAGCCTTAGCCCATTTCAGACTTAAGCGGTCTGGTTTGTTGGCGCTCAATAACTAATTTTAAGTTTCGGCTGTCCCCCTTTAATGATAAGGCTCATGAGCCTTACTATGGCGTTAAAAGGATGACCTAACCAGCCAAAATTTTCTCTTTCAAAATGTTTCACTGTGTCCGTGAACGGTATTCTTTGTAATAGAGAAGCGGACGTTCAAGTCAAAGGAAACTTCGATTCCTTAAAAGTACCAACAGGACTTCCCTTTTTTGATAGAGAGAAAAAGCGCGGTTGGTATTAGATCGAATGTGTATTTAAGGAAAACAGGCAACCGTTTTATGGGCAGGACATTGTTCTGTGATCCTGTGCCTCAGAAGCTCCTCCCCAAAGGTCAAGCCTCAAGGTGGGTCTCTCAGGTAATGAAGGAACCCGCCTTGCGTTGGGAGATGTGGTTCTGGTCCTTTGTGCTTGTGTGTGTAACAGTTTTATTTTGGGGTATCCTATTCGCCATCGTGACACCTCCCACCTCGAGAGGTCTGACTGAAGGGCTGGGATCAAATCATGGAAATAGGCTGGCTTGTGTCGTAACCATAGAAACAGTAATTCGAGCAAAGGAAAATGAAAGATCACGAATCTGGCCCTAAGCTGGGCTTGGTAAATCTGCCACACTCCCGGTTGCCAGGCACAACGAGGAGGAAGGAACAGCAGGGGCGTTCAGGCTAACGGTGCGAGCGAGCCCTTAGCGCCGGGGTTAGCAATTTTCCTTTCCAGAGCGTCCCCGGCGAGGCGCGCGCTCTCGCTGGGCCTTTCTGCGACGAGCGCCTGCAGGGAGCCGCCCCACTGCCGACAGCCCTCGGTCCCTAAACGCGACCAGAGACGCAGAGGAAACCTAGCTCCAGGGCTGGGTCCCTGGGCTGCGAGGGAGCGGCGGCCCCAGCTCCTCCCCCGGCCCCGCGCCCCGCGCGGCGCACGCAGCCTGCGCGCCCCGGCAGACCGCGGGGCGCGGGGCGCGGGGCGGGCTCCCCCGAGGGGCGGGGCCCCTCCGCGCGGGGGCCGGGGGCGGGGTGCGCGGGGATGGGGCGGGGACGAGCCGGAGCCGCGGCAGCTGCGTCTCCCGGGGCCCAAGGTACAGAGGCGGAACCGAGCACCGCGCCCCGAGCATCCTCCCCAGCGCGTCCCCGCGCGCAGCCCGCTCGCTGCCTCTCCCCGGCGGCTGACTTCTTTTGTGTTCTGCTTCTGCCCCACGCCTTCTCTCTGCAGGACCTGTTTGTTCTTCGGGCTATAAGAAGGCAGATGATGAGATGTCCCGGGCTACGTCCACTGGGGACCAGCTGGAGACACCAGCCCGCACCATTTACCTCAACCAACCGCATCTCAACAAATTCCGTGACAACCGGATCAGGTAGGAGAAGGCGGCGGTGCGTTCACAGCGGCATGGTGCTCAGCCCGCGTTGTTCTCCCCTCCACGTACCTCGCCAGCCCCCAGCCCTATCTGCGGCCTCCCTCCAGTGGTCCCGTCCCCCCTCCCCGTTTAGAGCCTTCCAGTCCATACTGGCGCTTCCAACCGGGTCACGTGAACACAGCTTTTACCTTCCTCTCTTTTGCACCTATTCTGTGGCCAGGCTGTCGGTGTGTCCCCAGGAAGTTTTTATTCTTACGGTCACCACCAAAAACGAAGTCTGGGATCTTTTCAACCCTAGGGTTCCTTCCAAGAATTCCCTTTAGTCCTGCTTTAAGTCAACTGATAGCTCTTCTTAGCAAATTGCAGACCATGGTGGAGAGACGGGCTTCCTAAGGGAACCCCACAGATCACAAGGGCCTCATTTCAGTTCTCAGTGGTCCACGACATGTGTTAAAAGGTCTCCATTTGCTGGAAAACTTTACGCAGAGAGACAGTTAGCAGGAAGATGGACAGACTAATATTAAGTGCCTACTTTTTGCTGACCACTGTGTCAGATGCTTTTGCATACTAGCTTAATGAATTCTCATAACCCCTTGATGAAGGCAGTATTACCTCCAAATCAGGAAACTGAGATATAAAGATGTTAAATAATGTACCAGTTGTCATAGAGCAACTAAATGGCAGAGCTAGAAATTGAACCCAGGCCTGCCTGGCTCCTAAGCTCAAATTCTTTCTGCTTGCATGGCTAATGTTTTAGGTGTGGTATTAGTGCCGTTTTCAAATTTCATTAAACTTGTCAGGCTTAGACAACTTTATATCTGGGAGTGCCTTTGGATGATGTAGCTCTGTGAGCTGCACAAAACACCATGCTCAGGTATAGAGAAAATAAGTGATTATCAGGTTACACATACGTTATTGACAAAGCTGAATTGCAACCTTCTTGGAAGCTCTGGCTAAAACTTTGTTGTTGTAAGTTTAAATATTCCACAATATCATTGCACTTGCACAAGCTGCTTAGCCTGACATGTTCTTTAGAACTATGACTGTTGGACATGATTGCAATTCCATAGGATTTGGGGTAGAATGACGGTGCATATTATGTAGAGGTGTTACCTTCATTTATTTATTAAGGGAGGGTTAGGTTTATTTTGGGTTTTAAGAATGATCATTTGGGCATATTTTCTACTTTAAAAAGTATACCTTAAAGAATAGCTGAGGCCATTGCAGAAGGAGATACAGAACATTAGCTATAATGAGTTAAAGCTTCCCACCCACTAGCATGGCTTTAATAAAAAGGCAGATAATAACAAGTGTTGGTGGAGATGTGGAGAAATTGGAACCCTCATACACTGCTGATGGGAATGCAGAATGACGTGGTTGCTGTGGAAAACAGTCTGACAGTTCCTCAAACAGTTAAACACAGAGTAACCTTTTGACCCAGCAATCCTATGCCTTGGTATATACCCAAGAGCAAATCAAAATGTATGTCCACACAAAAACAGATATTCATAGCAGCATTATGTCGTGATAGCCAAAGAGTGGAAGC
>JAQZBX010037337.1:0-23831 GCA_029593785.1 Cabassous unicinctus | reverse complement strand
CTTTTTTTTTTTTTTTTTTTAAAGAAATTATTCTATTTTCCTTTTATCATTGTAATATCGGATGTCCAGTGTATTGTGAAACCTTCCCCATCTCATTCCCCAGTGCCTCCCAAATTTCAGTTTAATTTTCAAAGAAGTTTTAGGTCACAGCAAAGTATTTAAATTGCTATTCTTCCTGGCTTTTCCCTGTTAGACTGAACTCCTGGGGGTTATGCATGTACTAAGTACCAGAAATATAAAGATAAATTAGACAAACTACACTCTAATGAGGATTTTTATGTATGTGCTATATAATTACCAAAGTTATGAGATGATAAGCTCCATGGGATGACCAAGGGGAGTAATGAATCCTGCCCGGCAGGATATCTGGGCCCCTTACCCTGCATGCCCCAGCCCATTCCATTGTCCTCCTTCCCCAATCAGGGAGTAAGCCCCTGAAGACACGTTTGAGTAAATTTCCCTGCCTCATCTTGCCTCTATTGATTCTATAGGGGTAGAATCTTGTCCCAACTGGAATAGTGGGGCTATCTTTCCCCAAAATTTGAAATTTCAAATAAACTGATAGGATACATAGAAGCATATAGTAGCTGTTTTTCATCATATAAGACATGAGACAAGGATGTTTCAATCCTGATTTAAGAGAGAAACAAGGATGAAGCAGACATTGAAAGAAAAAGGAAAATGACATTGGACTTCACAGAAAGAGAAAAAAGAGGAAAAGCGTTTCGATTCCAGATCATTGTCCATTTCCAACTTGAGTCTTCCTTAGGCCTAACTGACTTCTTGCCCTTGTTTGAGATCTGTTTGACAGCCTGGTGTGCTCTTCCATTAAATTCACAGTTTTCATAAACACTGGCTTACAGGGATCCCTGTTACTGCATCCAAACAAACTCTGACTAAGCCAGCTATGTCTTAAAAGACAAAAATTTGTCAGAAATATAAATGGACAGGGCAGGACACTCCAACAGTGGGGGAAAATGACCAAAGATGATGGAGATGTAAAGTTCATGTTTGAGAATTATTGAGACCTGCGTTACTGACACATATGATGAGTGGAGGGAGTTGTTAAAGCCATATTAAAAATACCCCTAAACACCTTAGTAAGGAATATGGACTTTACCCCAAAAGCAGTGGAAAAGAGGAAATGGAAACATTTCAAAGCAAATGTCAATAAGGGAGGCAATAATAATAGTAGCTGTAGCAGTTTGAGCTTATTTTATGAATCCCCAAAAAAGAAAGATTATGTTTGTAAATTAATCTGTTCCTCTGGGTGTGATATGCTTTAATTGTATTAAATTCATTTGAGGGGCCTTTGATTAGATTACCTGTTAAGAGTGCTTTTAGGACTTTTTTGTTTGACCACAACAATAAGATATGATTCAGGTGGCATCCCAGCCCCCTTGCTGAGTATGATATAAACAGACTTACATGGACAGACAGACACAGGAAGAGAAAGCTCCATCATTTTTATCCCACCCTGTAACTGAAAGGAGAGGCTCAAACAGCTGAGGCCCCAGGGACAGATGAGCCAATCACCTGATCGTTTACAGCTGACATTGGGATGAGAGCAGCACAGCTGAGACTGATATAGGAGGCCCAGAAAGAAACGAGCCCTATGCCAGAAGAGAGGGGACTGCAGGATCATTTGAGCAGGAGGCCTCAATTGACTGGGCCCACAGAGCTCAAGAGGAAGAGGAAGCTCAGAGGGGAAGGAGAGACCAAGCAGAGATCGCCCGCCATCTTGCTTCAACACCTGACAGCTGACTGGTGAGAAAGTACCTCTTACAGTGCCTTGAGTTGGACTTTCCACGGCCTTGGGACTGTAAGCTTTTACCCAAGATAAATCCCCTTTATAAAAGCCAACAGATTTCTGAAACTTTGCATCGGCACCCCTTTGGCAGACTAATACAGTAGCTAACATTTATTGAGTACTTATCCTGTGCCAGACAGTGTGCTAATCATTTTACATGTATTATCTGATTCCATCCTCATAGGAGCCCTGACCTAGGGACTATTACTACCGTCATTGTGTAAATAAAAAAATGAAACATAGAAAGATTGAATAAGTTGCCCAATTCCTCGTGGAAAGTAACCAGGAGAGCCAGGATTCAAACCCAGACAGTCTAATAACAGAGTCCACAATAGAACTACTCATGATATCACTTTACCTCTCAGAATTTGTTCACTAAAAGGCAGGGTTTATCCAAAGATTTAAAAGCATAAATTGAAACATCTATCATGCAAATGAATTGTCAATAAATAGTATTTCATATTGATCATCACTCTGAAATGCAAATCAACAACATTCAATCAACATGCATATATCCTTCAAATTAGCAAACATAGTTTTTGTTTGTTTACTGGATAGATGCAGATATAGTTTAAAGGCTATTTTTCCAACCATTTTCAATAATTTAAAGTTTAAAAAAGCCTTTTATCTGTAAGAGTAGACACTTAAAGACAAAATAACAGCTGACACCCTGAGGGGCCCCACATTCATATTCCCTTCTAACAAATCAACACATATTTCACTCCTCTTTTCTCCTAAACTCCATGGTCTCTGCATCTCCCTGCCCCGCCCCCCCGACAATTCAATGAGCTGTCCTCTTCCACTCCTTCTCCCCGTCAACATATTTACTCACTCACTTTGCCTACAACTTAATTGTCCATAGCAGTGTCTGGTTAAGTTTCAGGTTTGGGGTTATAGCATTCTTTTTACTCCTTTTAATTTATTCCTTATCATTCACTGTTGTTATCACACCCAGTAACAACAAAAACCTTAAATATCAAAAGCTCTATTGAAATTATTGGCTCTACATGACCTGTATTGAAAGTGACAGCCTCTCAGCTATGCTGGGAGGACTGGTGGTAAAAGAGCCCCACATGCACACACACGCACACACACACACACACACCTACACACATGCACGCACACCCATGCACATTCACATGCACACACACCTCCATGCACATGCACACACACGCACACGTGCGCATGCACACACACACACTTCACACACACACTCATGCACGCACACACGCACACCCACGCACACCCACTTGCACACACACACCCACTTGCACATGCACACCTACACACGCACACGTATGCACACACACCCATGTGTGCGTGCACACCCACTCACACCTACACACACACCTGTGCACACACACACACACGTTCACACACACGCACACATGCATGCGCACATGTCGTGGTCCCCAAAATCTCCAACAGGAGTTTACATATAAATTCTCTTTACATTACGCTTTCATCTAAGACAATGTTTACAACTGTCATGATTTCTTTTTATTTGAACCAAATTTTGCATCATCAAAGCCACATCCTTATCTTGGAAAAAGACAGAATCTGTTTCTAGGCATCCCTTAGAAGTATTATATCTCTGTATCCATTGGCCTAAAAATTCTAGTATCCTGAATTTAATACTCTTTTATGACCTGGGTGGTTATGACATGGAGTTAATCTGATGACCACAACTACATATTCATTTTCCACAACACTAATATCCTCAAAGTATTTTTAAAAATACAGAACTTCCCACTAGCCACAAATGTTCTTTATATGACTCTCAAATTGCTCTAAATCTGCTTATACCCATTCATAAATTGACATCAAAATTGTCACCACTAATTGAATGGTAGGAAGGGCATTATATCCAGAAAAGTCTTACCTTCCTAGCCAGGCTATGATATGTCTTACAGGAATTTCAGCAGAAATTGATCTTCTGCACAAACTGTGGTTGGTATTATCTAGGACATAGCTCTCCACCATGCTCACAGCTTATACAGAAGGATGGTTTGTTCCCACATCTACTATGTTACCAGGTTGGCTCCATGTAATCAAGGTGCCTCCTCTACGCCTTCCAAGATGATCAATGTGTGCTAAATATCTCCACTGATGATATGGAATCAGTTGACATTCTGAATTCATGATAAGTTTCTTATTACATTATGTTCCTTTACTGGCTCCATCATACTTTTTTCTATAGCACAGGGCTGCAGGAATTTTTAATTCAATCCATGAAGCATCTAACATCTATACCATAATGGTAACATAGATCATCACAGGGGACTCTGGTCTGAGAAAATCACTTCTGGAAATTGACCCAAAACCTCATGCTTATGATGAATGGCTCAGGGATGAAGAGGGATTCCAGATTCCAACAACATTGTCTGGGGGATCATATTGATGTGAGTCCTCATGTCCATCTTGAAATCAGACATGATTGGAACAGTTATTTACTAAGTAAATACAGCCTTAGCCTAAAGCAGTGTTTTAAGGGTAAAATTAAATATGGCTAGATGTATTTTTTCTCAAGATATCCAGCCTCAGATATATTTACTACAATTGTTTTAGACATATTGCCACTCCCCTATTTTATTTCAGTTAGTTACAGACTAGCAAGATAGTTTATTTCAACTAAAATGATGTCTGATACATAAAATATTATACCAATGTAAGTTTTATATCTCAATTAAGCCTTTTTAATTTTTGCTTAGAATTCATTTTTTACCAGCAGAAAGAATAGAAAATTATTTCTGAGACTCTCCTGAAAACCATTTTTGGAAAAAATCTCAATTAGCTTTCATTACATTTTCACAAATCATAGAGCTCCAACTCACAGTTATTTTAAGAATGTGTAATTTCTTATCTCTAGAAATAAATATTTTAGCTACACATAAAACAGTTATTCACAATTACATCAATGATTTCAACATTTAAATTTAATTATTACCTTTGTCATCTTGCCTCCTTGTAAAAAGCCATTTCTATAGTGTAGTCCACAGGATGATAGATCAAAGAATGCCATGCCCTAATCTCCAGGACCTGTGAATATGTTACATTACATGGTAAAAAGGGCTTTGCAGATGTGATTAAGATTACAGAACTTGAGAAGGGGAGAGTATGCTTGATTATCCAGGGGGGCCCAATTTAATTACATGAGTCTTTAAAGAAGAGACCCTTTCTCGCCTGGGAAGAAGATGGGGAGAAGAAGGGGAATCCAAAGCATGAGAGGGACTCAACCCAACATTGCTAGTTTTGAGGCTGGAGGAGGGAGGCTATTGGGGAAGTCAAGGACGAACTCAGAGGCCACCTACCAGCCCTCGCCTATCCCCCTCCTCTTCCCCCGCTTGCTTGTGTGTATTTGTACTTGTGCTATTTGTACTTGTTTGCATGCCAGTGTTTGGTATGTTTCTACATCACAAGAGACCACAGGCAGCCAGGAAAGCTGTTAAATCTTAATCAACCCCAGCTTGCCAGGACACAAAGGTTGCTCATTGGCAGAGTCATCATCTCCTCCTCTATGCCCCCCAGCCCTCAGAATATAAGAGCTCTGCAGCCAATCAGTACAGGTGTCCCTCATCTCCAATGCGAAGAGAGGGGTGCAGAGCTGCCATCCACTGGCCCTGACTATAGCAATTGCTTCCCCAGTGGACCAGCCAAGGTGGGACCTTTCCCCTTATCTCTTGGTCCCTTTGTGCTGTGGAAGCAATAAAGTGGTCATTTGCTGGAGTCTCTGTTGTGCCTGAGCCTGTGTTCCCCTGATGTACTATATAGCAAGTCGCTCCACAGGGGCTGTGAGCCAAGGAATGTGAATGGCTTCTAGAAGCTGGGACAGCCCCCAGCTGACAGCCAGCAAGGAAACAGTGACTTCCATCTTAAAGCCACAAGGAATTGAATTCTGTCCCCAACCCAGGTGAGTAAGGAAATGGGCCTTCCTCTAGAGTCTCTAGAAAGGAATGTAGTCACGCCAACACGCTGACTTTAGCCCAGACTTACCACCTACAGAACTATAACGTCATAAAGTTTTTTTAAGCTGCCACATTTGTAGTAATTTGTTACAACAGCACTAGGTAACTAATGTTAGTTTTAGCCATGCAAGAAGGCAAGGAAAAGGAACAAAATGAAGGAAATAGAGATTGGAAAGGAAGACAATCATCTCTATTAGAAGAGGCATGATTGTCTACATTAAAAATTCCAAGGAATCTACAAAAATGCCTCCTAGAAATTATAAGTGGATTTAGCAAATTTGCAAGAAGTAAAGTCGACAAACAAAATCAGTTATTTTTAATATGCTATCAAAGAACAAGCAAAAACCAAGATATATAAATATCCAATTGCTCAAAAAAAAAATGAAAATACTTAGATGTGACTGTAACAAAACATATATATGATATGTATGCTTAAAGCTACAAAACATTAATAAAAGAAATCAAGTAAGACCTAGATAGATGGCTAGACATATTGTGTGCATGGACTGGAAGATTTAACGTAATAAAGTCAATTCTGCCCAAACAGAACTATAGGTTTAATTCGACTTCTTTCAAAACCCCAGCAAGAGTTTTTGTAGACAGAGCTGAATATATATTAATAAATTATATACTAATATAATATAATATTATATTAATATTCTATACAATTCTTTTTATATAGAAAGGCAAAAGAATTAGAATAACTAAAACAATTCTGAAACATAAAAATAAATTTGGAGGAATCACACTACCCAATTTTAAGGCTTAATATAAAGCTGAATTAATCAAGATAGTGTGGAATTGAAAAAGAGATAGACATATAGATCCATGAAACAGAATAGAGAATTCAGAAATAACCCACAAAAATAAGGCCAACTTTTTTAACCAAGAAGAAAGAATAACCTTTCAACAAATGGTGTTGGAACAACTGGACATCCATATGCCAAAAATATGAAGCAACAGCCAGAGAAATGCACAGAAAGAGCAGAAGAATGTGATTACATGGAAGCCAACAGAAGAGAGTGTTTCAAGAATGAGAAACACTAAGTGTCTAAAATAAGAGCCCATAACTTTTGTGATAAAGAGGTCAAGATAAGACTTCTTTCAAGGGTCCTTTGGCCTGTAAAGGAGGATCTAGAAACTAGAGGTTTGGTGTTTGTTTTGTTTGTGTTTGACTTAATGAGAGATATTTTTCTATGTGTAAATGTAAAAAGAATGAGATAATCAGAGTGAAAATGCAAGAAAGAGAAAATAGTCAATAAAACAAGATTCTTGAGAAGGCTGGAAGGGATGGTAATTGAAATAGCAGAGAGGATATCGATATATTAATTAGGGTTGGGCTTAGCCTGAATGGAAACCCCAAAGTTTCCTCCAACTATAATGGCTTAAACAAGAGGAGTTTATTCTTCTCACATTCAAGCAGTCTGGGGCTGGTCACTCCAGGGATGGCATGGCCTTCCTATCATCAAGAACTCAGGTTCTTCTGTCTGGTAGCTCTGCTCCATGTGACTTTTATTTGCAAGCTAATCACATAATCCAAAAAGTCCAGCTAGGTGGGCAGAGGACATCTAGCTGTCTTTTAAGAAAACTGTCAAGAAAAGTGTCACATGATCCTTCTGTTTATATCTGAGTGGTGAAAACATAGTCAATGGCCACACTAGTTGCAAGAAATCCAGGCAATGTAATCTTTATTCTGGACAGCCGTTTGCTCAGTTAAAAATAGTGGATTTTAATACCAAGGAAGAGAGAGAGAATGTATATTGAGAAACATCTAGCAGTTTCTGTTCTCGATGAGAAGGAAGTGAATGAGTCCTCTTTCTTTCATTGTAAAAGGAGAAACTTACAAAAACTGTAAGTACACCTGCAAATTTCTTGGCAAGAACCTGTGGCAGTAGCTGCTGCAACAGACAAGACAAGCTTTCTAAGGAGGGAAAAAGCAGTGGCCAGGGGGTGGTAGTGTCAGGAAGGTTGCACAAAGTAAAAGTGCTCTCAGATGTTTTTTAAATGGCAGAAGAGAAATATTTTGCCCAGCTAGGACTCTAAATAAAGTAGAAAAAGAGACTTATCAAAGAAAAAAAAGAGAAAGTAATATTTTGGTGCTTTGTTTGAAAAAACTCCAAAATGAAAGTGAGGAAAGTAGATAATGAAGATGTTGAATGAATGAAGAGAGTAGACTGGTAGAGGAAGCCATAGAGAATATAAAGGAAATGAAAGAATGAGGTAAATAGACATTTCTTAGGCTTTCATGGCAAAAGGACATATACTCTACTTAATACTGCTTTATGCAGTGATCATTTTATTATAGTGCTATTTTTCCATCTCTCTCTCACTCCATGTGTGTGTGTATTCCAGTACAGTATATATTGATATATGGATGTATACATAAATACACATACTCATACATATATGCCCCAGGTATAATGGAATGCTCTCATTTTGTATTTTGCAGACTGTATACTGCAAAAACTCTCAATGACTGCTGAAGTCCTGGGTGAAATGTGCTTTGCAACATATGAGGTGTTCTTGACAAAGATGCTAATTTTTCACAATTTAGTTTGTGCATTGTCAAACAATTTCGATCCATAGGAAGTTGTCAAATTGTGTTGAGATAAGAGTGTCCCAACTAATCACAAATAAGCAGTCCAAAACACCATGAAATTTTCATTTTAATGCCCAGTAAAGAGTATATATTAAAATTAGGGAAGCAGATGTGGCTCAAGTGATTGGGCTCCCACCTACTACATGGGAGGTCCAGAGTTCGGTTTCCGGTGCCTCCTAAAGAAGACAGCGAGCTGGCATGATGGCCAGGCATGGCAAGCTGACACAACAAGATGATGCAACAAGAGACACAAGAAGAAAAACATAGTGAGAGACACAACAAAGCAGGGAGTAGAGGTTCCCGGTGCCTCCTAAAGAGGACGAGCAGGATGGCGAGCTGGTGTGACAGGCAGGCGTGGTGAGCTGATGCTACAAGATGATGCAACAAAAGACACAAGAGAAAAAAAAAAAGTAACAAGAGACACAACAAAGCAGGAAACAGACGTGGCTTAAGTGATTAGGCCCTCCCTCCCAAATCGGAGGGCCCCAGTTCAGTTCCTGGTGCCTCCTAAAAGAAACAAAGAAGGTGAATAGACACAACAAGGGCAAACAATGGGGGGCTGAGAGAGCAAAATAAATCTTTTTAAAAAAGTGTATATATTAAAATTCATTTCACATTAAAGGAAATGATAGAGGGATCAAAAAGTAAATAGACAACTAAAGATTGGGGAATTTGAAGAAAACAAAAGTACCTTGTTCAAAATTCATTTGCTTCTGAGATGAATCTATAAGAAATATGTTACTGTAAATTGTATTGTGCTGATTTAGTTGGTCCACAAATGTCCAGAAATACCCCATGTCCTAAAGGGTATATGCGTATAGAGTGCTTTAGGGAGGTATTCTTGTCAAGGAGATGCTAGCAGGATTGTGATGTATTGATAAGGTCAGCCTACTGGTGATTGATCCTGAAGATCTGAGGTCTGGAAAGAAGTTAACTGCAGTCTTTAGTGAGAGATAAGCAGGGTCTCTGGCATAGCCATTTAAAAGACTCAAAATAAATGGCCAAAGGAGTTGAAGATTACAACAGAATCTATTCACTCAGAAGTTTGAGAGTGGCAGATGAGATACTTTAGAGAGCACTTGGTTCCCTTCGTTTTACACATGGACAACATGGATTCAAATTGATTCAGCTTGATCCAAACTGATCCAAATGGGTCCATGACAACATGGAGTCCTAGGCTCCAAATTGGAAAATGGAAGATCCATAAGCAAAATTCAGACTCTGAATCAAAAAGGCTTTCCAATATATTCTAATGCTTATCCTTGGAAAATATAAATGTCTTAAACCTCAGCAGTCTATTGATATAAAAATGCCATGCTTTCAGTCTATTTCCCAATTATGATAGATCACTGGGTTGTCTCTTGTCAGCTCAGCATCAACTCCACCCCCTTCCAGGATCTCTTCTGAATGGATTTCCTAGAATCTTCTTCCCCATGTGTTTCTGGATCAGTGTCTGCCAAGAGCCTTTTCCATGAGATTTGGAAGATGGGACTGAAAGAGAGCTCATTTTCCCCCCTAAACAGTTGTAGGCAGACAAGTGGGCAAATGACAGTTATGTGACTTGCAGCAGCTTCTGACAATCTCCTGTGAATCACCCACTACAGTTTGGCTGGGAACAGATGGTAGAATTCTTGAGAAACACTTGAGCTGGTACCAAAAATTGTGATAGTCAGCAGGAGGTTTCCAGAGATTCTTAGATTCCTAGCAGTTTCTAAGTGAACTCTTGAGAACCACCCAGCTTAGTGCTCAAACTGAGAGCATCTTCCCTGACCTCTGATTCCACAGCCAGGACAATAGTTTTTTTTTAAGTCTCTAATTTCCTGCATTAAAATTCTGCATAATCAGAATACATAGAATGACTTCTGCTTTCATGTCTGAAACCTGACTGATACATACAGCCTCAATATTTTGACTGTCAATAATTAGTCCCATGCAAAATTTGGCTCAGTTATTTCAGGGAATACCGAAAGCCGAACTTCATATGCACCTATAATTCCATTTAGAGGATATAGTCACTGTGATGCATCATGTCCAACACCAATATTTTCATTTCAAAGCCACTTGGAAAAGCTTAGTTTCTGTCATTGCTCATAATGATAAAGTATATTCTCTATCCTAAGGGAGATTTCCATATATGCTCCCAGGTTCCCAATCCCCAGAATGCCAAAACATTTGTCATTTCCACCCAAACATAAGTAGACTTGCCTCTTTCCTAAGTCTAAGTCAAGCTTTGCTACTTGGGCTCATATTGTACTCATTTTCACAAATCTCTCTGAACATTTTCTTGAACTCAAACTCTAGTCTTATAACTTGCCAAGAATCTCTCCAATTCTTTCATGGAAAAAAATTATTTCCTCCAACTATATGACCTAAAATCCATGACTAGATTGGGGAGACTCTATAATATCTGCATAATATCAGTATCACCCTACTCCACTTCCTTTTATCTCCCTCCCACCATCAAAATGAGTTTCTTTTCACCCAGAAACCAAACAGCGCCTTCTTCGGTATCAACCCAAGAAAACCTTTCAGAATGCTCCTCCTGTCTCCATTTCCGTTAAAGCATAAGGACAATAAATGCACTTTCCAAAATGATAGTATTATCTTGATGGTTTACAATGGATGTAAGAGAACAAGTTAAATAACTCTTAACCATTGTGCACAGTGAGGAGAAAAACATTTGGGAGTGGAGGTTTATGAGAAGATTTTTGGAAATGTCTATTGGCATGTGAATAGTCCTAATCTGCCCCCTACCAAAATGAAGGGGTACCATGGGGTTGCCTCCTCTTCACTCAAGACAGGCATGGTGGCAATGAGAATGTGCTTGGCACACCTCCAACTTCAGGGAGCAAAGCTAAGGGCCATGGCTTCTGTATTCTAAAATCTATTGTGCTACTCCCAGGCATAAATACTAGGGCCAGCCCCATTCCTGGTAGATATTGGACTCCTCTTATGACCAACATTGGATTAAGAATTTCCCGTTGGACTTGCTGAAACTTCCTCAGAGTGCCCTGCAATCTAGGGCCCTTCCAATTAGACTTCCTTTCCCTCTCTTCTTCACTTGGGTTATGCTCATTGCAATCTCATAGTTCTCCCAGCCTTCTCCAACTTCTCCCCATAATACCCCACAGGCATTTCTACTAATAAAATCCTGGCACATTTAAACCCATCTTAGTATTTGCTTCTTGGAGGACCCAAATTAACTTAAGTGGAAATAGAATGGTAACAGATGGTGCAACTGTGTCACCCACTGGCTGGAAGGCGAAGACAGTTAATTATTTCCTGGTTGGTAAGTGGGACATGGACAGCCACTAGTACAAGATGATGACTCAATTACTTAAGCTTTCACCTGTGGTGACCTAGGAAAGGTCCCAGAGGGGAGAATGTTGTGGCAAGTGTAACAAAGCAGGCCCTTGAAAAATATGCCTGTGAGAAGGGAAAATGCCTACAGAATAGTAGAGTTGGCTGGTTACCACTAAGTTGTATTGACTCCCTGAGAAAGATAAGGGGATACCGAAGGCTTTTAGCAAGCAGTCCATAGTTAAATATTAAAAACAGCAGGTTGAAGACCTAATTTTTAGAGTTCTAGAGCTTCAGTGATATTTGAATGCTCACCAAGTCAGGTTTGCTATGCAAAGTTTATTTTCCTTATAGGGGAAGTCTAGGATCCCGAAACATCTGGATAAATGCCACAGGGATGTTGACTCTGCACCCCCCTTGGGCCCTCTGGACCTGCAAAGGTGGCTCACTCTTCCCTAGTAATAGCTAGAGTTCCACTGTGTTGTTGGTATCAAGTGTCCCCTCTCACGAACTGCCCATACAGCCTCTCCTGGCTGCCAAGATGATAACTAGCACAAAATCCCAGCATAATGTGGCTAGGAATGTGCTTGACCTGATAAAGGAGGAAAGAAACTATACTCATGAAGAATTGCAACAAATCATAAAGGAGTACTCCTGAGATTGGATTTTGAGGGTTCTTCATCAAAGTGGCCAGAATGTAACGGTGGATACACAAGAATTCATTGGTGTGGGGTGCTTTTTCAGGACCTGAGATTCAACACCCTAGCAAAGACTCCAGAGAATGGGACAAAGTCACTGCTGGGGTGGCTCTTAGAAGTGTGAAAAAAATGTTACCATCCATGGGAACGATGAGTCCCCCTACCTCCACGTAATGGAAGCCTGAAGGTTGCACTTACCGTAATAACCAGCAATCCTGATGTGTGTTACCTGAATTTGGGGGCTGAGTGGACTGATGTCTTACTCCCCATGAGAAATTTAAATGGTGAGAGAATGGCAGGCTAGAATCTGATAGATGAGCTGAAGGAAGGTGACAACTGAGCAGGCTGCACAATCAGAGTTTGTCTCAACAATAAAGTCTCAGTGTTTCCTGTGAACTAGATGTGAACTACCTTAAGAGACATAGTGAGATTATCATCCTAAATCCTGGCCAACAGTGCCTCTGGAGAGCAAGAAACCTCAGCAAAGAGAAGCTGAAAGTAGTTCCACTTGTCTAAGAGCTTAGGAAGGAAAACCTGACATGCCACAAATGAAATGCATTCACTCAGAAGAAAGGCTCCCAATGATGAAGATTCGGTTTAACATCTTCCAGGATTCTCACCTCCAACAGCCTTGCTGGTAAAGAGAATAAGCCTCAAAATTTTATACAATCACAGACTATATAATCTAATTTTTAAATTGAGACAGTATTCTGTTACCCAAAAAGGCCATAAAAGTCATGATGCTTTCCTAAACTTTTACCCAGGATCAAGAGAATTACTAGCACAAATGAGAAAAGTGGGAAACAAAATAAACTTGCTTTGGCACTGTATCACATAAGTAATAAATTTTTTTTGAAATGATAAGAGATATTTTATTGTATTTTTTGGAATATTGTTGGTGTTATTTTTTTTTAATTTATTGAAGTATATCACTCATACATGAACATACATAAACAATAAGTGTATAGCAATAGTTGTGAACTTACAAAACAAACATACATAACATCATACAGGGCTCTCATACCTCACCCTACCACAAATACCTTACATTGTTGTTATTTAACTAATGATTAAAGAGCATCCTCAAAATATTACTACTAACCAAAGTATCTTATATTTAGTGTATTTTTCCCCCAACCCACCCCTTTAATCTCTCCTGCTGCTTCTTAAACTGCCCTTTCTTGAACTCAGAAATGAGACTTTTGATGTTGGCTTATGATATTGCATTCTTCCTGATACTCTCTAAGCTCATCTAGAACCTATTTCACTGCTTATTTTTAACACTGAATGTGAAAGTAACTGACATGCAATTTGCACTGGTTGTTCTCCACAGAGGTGGTTTGGCATCAGAGCAACAGATGAGAAAGTATTTTGTTTATATAAATTTAACAATTTTGAATTATTGAATAATTTTATTTTCAATAAAACATATTTTTTAAAAATGATCACATTCTTAAAGATGTATATATACTACAAGAATTGTGTTGGTCTGATGGTTGTGGCTAAATAAATTTCAAAGTTCTGGTTGGCCTTATCTAAAATTTGTACAAAATTTTAATGTAATTTTTAGTTCTGTTACATTTGAATTTTAGTTGTTCTTATCAGGTTGTGCTATCTCCCCATATACAGATTATTCATGAAAACAAGAAAGGAAAATATATTTTTATTGAAAAAATGAAATTAATTTTACATTATACACATTACATATGCATAAATTTACATTTACAAACATATATGAAGTTTAAAAATATAAGTGTATAAAATATTATGTCAAAACATCATTATACATATAAAAGATGAACACAACTTCATGGTGATTATAGGATCTGAATCTGGATGTAAAAGGGTAAATGTGTGAATTTGATGCTTTTATGTAGACAGCTAAAATGGAATGATGTAGAAGTCATCCCTTTATAAATATCTGAAATTTGAATTTTATTTAATTCATGTTACATTTACCTTTAGTCTCCAGTCTATTGTTTGAAATCAAATAACAGCATGAAACCATTGAAGCTTTCGTGTTAGCTTTCTCTAACACTATACAGTGATACATCTAATAAGCTTTTTTTTTTTTCACAATAAGCTTGAAGCAATTCTTTTCATTATAAAATTGATGAAAGTTGTCACAGAAAAGAGCCTAAACTACATGGCATCTTTCAAAGTTGCAGTCAATATAGCAAAGAGTAGTATGAATGCATGTCAAATCAGCCAAAAATGTTAGAGGCAAATGCTCTCACAGAGAAAGAAGATGAATCACTTGGCAAAACTTCTTTAATGAAAATATTTTTTGTTGTGGCACACTATCTAAAGCATGCAATGTGGAAAGACTTCCTTTGATAAATTTGTTGATTTCAGAGTAAGGATCGGTTTTTGGTATATGTGTAGTGTGCACATGAGAAAGAAATCCTTAACGACTTTCCTTTATTGTTTATTGATGCCCATGCGAAAATGGAAGGCATTTTTTTTCACTTTTTCATTTTTTAAAAGATACTTCGATTACATAAATGTTACAGAGAATATATAGGGGATTTCCATATGCCTGCTCCCCATACCTCCCACATTTTACCACCATACATTAGCAACAGTTTTCATCAGTGTGGTACCTTCATTGCAATTGATAAACACATTTTGGAGCATTGCCACTAAGCATGGATTATAGTTTGCATTGTAGTTTGCACTCTTTCCTGTTAGACTCTGTAGGTTATGGCCGGATATACGATGGCCTATATCTGTCGTAATGTCATTCAGGATGATCCCCAAGTCCTGAAAATGCTCCCCACACACACCTGTTTTTTCCTCTCCCTAACCCCAGAACATCCATGGGTCATTGCCTCCACAACAATGGTATTTCTTCAATTGCTAGAATCACAATATGTCTATAGTAGAATACTTATAAGTTTATTTTAGTCCATAGTTCATTTCCCAATCCTGAGGATGCTGGGATGGTGATGCCCACTCCACCATTAATTGAAGGGGGCTTCGATCTCATATATCCAATGGATGAGACTCTCTTGCTTGCAGTTGTAGGCACTCTCAGTTCCTTGGTATGTTATTTGTCCTTCATCTCCTCCCTATTAGTTGTCCTAGGTAAGTCCATTGAACTAGAGAGTAGGTGTTGCAACTTGGTTGAGATTCAGGGCTCAGCTGGTACATGGACAGCCCAAAGATTTAAGTCTCTTGGATAAACACCTACAAACTCTAGTACCAAATATAGGTTCAAATAGAAGGACAGGAGAGTCACATATTGGGAAACTACTGCTGACTCTAACTCAGTCACACTGGGGAGCATAATTACCAGATTAGGGCCCAATGGGAAGGGGCCAAATTCCTGAGCTGTCTGCCCTGACTATAGTGTCTGAATGTCTCCATATCCCTAAGAAGCTTTGCTATTTGGGGTCATGTCATATCTACTTTGGCTGTCAATGAGATCCTGTTGAGATGTGCATAAGCTCTACCTCTGGGATGGCCTCCCGACTCACTTTGAAGTCTCTTAGCCATACAAACTCATTTGTCTTTAGATTTTCTCCCTTTTGGTCAAGGTGGGTTTTTTGTTTTTCATTTTTTTTTCCAGATGCATTGCTTGTTGGTACTTGGTAGCAATCCTTTGGTGCCAGGGAGGCTCATTCCCAGGAGTCATGTCCCATGCTGGGGGGAAATTATTGCTTTTATGTGCTGAGTTCAGTTTAGAGAGAGAAGCCATTTTCTTTAGATTAACAATAACTTTGAGATTTATGATACAGCTTGAAAGAGCTGATACATGGAGCCTCAGCTGTATGGACAAGGACAGCAATGAAGGTTTTCTTGAATGAGTAAGAAAAGTACCATAAAGCCAACCTACTAATAGCTCTAGCCACAGAGAGTCATTGGCAGTAAGTGACCTGCCTCTTCAAAGAGTAATGTAAACTGTGGGCTGTAGTTAAAAGCATAATTATAATAGTGTTGTTTTATCAGTTGTAACAAAGATACCATAGTAATGCAAAATGTTAATAATAGTAAAAACTCTGCATGTGCATGTGTTGGGGGTATGTGGGAACTCTATACTTTCAGCATGATTTTTCTATAAACCTACAACTGCTCTCATTTAAAAAATGAAAAAAAAAGGGCTGTGGGGAGTGGGGAGTTATTGCTTCATGCATACAAAGTTTTGAGTGATGAAAAAAGTTTGATAATGGATGGTGGTGATAGTAGCACAACATTGTGAAAGTAATTAATGCCACTGGATTGTACACTTAAAAAAGGTTAAAATGGGAAATTTTATGTTACCTGTGTGTTACCACAATAAAATGGTTTTTAAAAAGAAAAAAAAAATCAAAATCTTTTTTTTGTTAGATAAGATTCCTCGGTGCTAGTGGCCATAAGTTCATTGTTCGTGAATCAACAAAACATATTAAGTAAGATGTTTTTAAACAGAAACACACATAAAAGGAAGCTGCACGCTGATCAGTTGACCAAGCTGTTGGAACCAGTGGCCCACAAGAACCTAAGCCCATATTTCCTCTAGGAACAATGGTCACGGTGACTTTATAGAACAAAATTAACTCAAATAATGAGACTTGACTGTATTTATAAAAGGTGTCCAGCAAGGGTGGTGAAACACCTGAGGCAGGTATCCTCGCTGGCTGTGTTCACAGCTAGGCCTGCAGAGAGCAGGAGAGGAGCATGCAAGGTCACAGCTGGCAGACTGGACAATGGACATGAGCCTCCTGACAAGACCATTGGTCTTTGGTAGAGGAACACGCCTCTGCCAGCAGCAGGACAAGCAAGGGAGGAGCCAGGGGAAAAATATGGAGAATCTGTCTTTCCTCCAGCATTCTTAACTCCTGCTTGTGACTCCTATTGCCAATCCTAACCCGAAAACAAAAAGGCAAGGGGCCCTGGTATTTTAGCCCATACAAGTCAGTCTCTACAACATGGATCAGGGTGATGAGGGGTTGAATGTGTGTGGACATACGTGTTGGGGGGGGGCAGTACACACATACCAATTCTGGCAAATACTCTACAAAAGAGCTGGAAAAGCTGGAATGGAATTTCAAATTAAGAATTTGAGAGGTAGAATTGATCTTAGGTCTCATTAAGAGATTGAAAACCTTAGACTGCCAATGTTAGCTGAAATGTTCAAGGTCACACAAAAGTTACCCTGTAAATACTCCTAAAATATAATCCTCAGCATTTGAGGAAATCCAAGAGAGGAGAAAAACCTCAAACCCTTCTGATTTCCCCCCATCCCCATTAAGAAATAATGTAAGCTGTGCAGAGTTGTATAATGCAGGGTTAGTGCCTTATTTTGCTTCCAGGGAATGAGACAGGGGAGACAGCAAGAAAGAAGATGGAGGGAGGGGGAGGGAGAACAGCAGGGAGCTCAACTTTCTTTAGAACGAATGCATTTACTTTGGAAACCATGCTTCTGGGTGGTAACTATGGCCCATTTTAAACCCCACTCCACTGCCTTTGCCCAGGGATGCCCGCAGCCCTATCAGAAGACATTTTGGAACAAGATCTGTGAATCAAGGTTTCTCTGTGGCTCGCAGGCAAGGCTTGGCAGGACTTCAGAGATGATTCCCTCTCTGCTGCCATTTCAAGTCAAATAGAACCTTGGGTTTGGCCAGGTAGAGATCTTACTGTTTTGACCCAGGGTTCTTTCTGGGGGGAAAAAAATGTCCTAAAGGTGACAATAAAAGAGCTCAAATATCCACTTTGGAAAGTTGATTTCCCCTTTTTGTATGCCTGTGGGCAAAAGGCACAGGCAATTTAAAGTCATTTTTTTAATGGTATTTATTACCTTTTAATGGAAATAGAGGTAACAGGAAGACATGTATTATGTGAAAGTGACGGAAGGTGAAAAGGAGATCAGTGGGACACTACCGGGTGGGATTAGTGATTCGGTTGACATTGGCTCTCATTTTAGGAACCCCTAAACAAAAAAGGTTAAACTGTGTTTCCGACATATGCTCTAGTTAAATTACATTTTTGCTTAATTTTAATGGCAAGAACAAATGTAGATTCTATTGCAATGAAACATTTGATAAAGTGAAAACAGTGCTGATTGGTGGCTTGGCACTAAGTAATTGAACACAGAGCAATACAAAACTAAACAGAAGTTCCAAGAGTCTGGATTTTGCTTGCTCATTTAATAAGCTAACTTTTTAGCTTGGAACATTATGTCTTATTGCAAACTATCCACTATTAATATAAAGTCAAGTCATTTGAAAAAAATAAATGTTCATAGATCATCTGTCATTCAAGAACTGAGTTGTAATTTAATGCTGTCTTACTATGGATAATATTTTTTCCTTTCTGTCAAAACCAAAACATAAAGATGTAAATTTTATTTTTGTAATGTCACTACAAACAATGTCACAGTAACCTATGAATTCAAGCTGAATAAAATTGGCATTTTTTAAAACAAAAAAAAGTCCTTAAATAGATAATCTTTAAAATGTTTCTTGCATGTCCAGTTTAAGGTAACAATTTACAAGTTTACTATGTATATGACTCACTATGACTCAGTGGACCTATATCTTTATGGCACCTCTTCCTGAATGTACTGTACATATTGAGGACTGCATCAGAACAGGAAGTTGCCAAATAACAATTTTTTTTTTCATTTGAACATTTAATAAGTAGAGTTTATCTGCACAATTCTAATCTTAACATTGAGATCTTAAAAATAAAAATTCTAGAGTTAACCATTAAATAAATCCTGAGGCTTGAAAAGCCCCTTTAACTTTATACCAAACATTTTGAAGTACAGACTTCTTTACACACTTGTTACTGCTCAAATTAAATCAATGTCAGAAAAATAAAGAATGTTCCTAAAATACCTTTATCCTCTGTTGCTGTGTTCATTCTATTCATTGCAATGAAACAAATCTAATTTTGAAAAGCCTTGAATAGAATCCTTGGACAAATTTTTCTCTATTCCATTTTGTTCTCTATCCTTCACTCAAGTATTCTGATTTATTTTGGCAGGCAACTTCAGTAATGGAGACAGGGTGGTAGGATGTTGCCATGGGCTAATTAGAGAAGCAATGAGGCAATACATCACTATCAAAAGTATCTTCCTCTCCTAAACACATACTACTGATAATATGTCATTGCATTCTTGCCTATATTAGAATCAGAGAATCAGAAAATATTTTATTTGAAGGAGAATATTTAATTATTTTAACTCAATTCCCTTATTAAAAGATGGGGAAACCGTCTCAGAGCTGTGCAATTACTTGGCAGAGGCCACCCACACGTGCAAGTAGTAACAGACGCAGCTGTCTTGATCCACAACCAGTAGACTTTTGCTTCATTAAGCTATTTTCAGCATAGGTTATCAAAAATATCAAGCTTGAGTTAGTGATTTTGACTTCCTCTTTAAGTATACTGAGGTACCGTAGGATGTACCATCATTTTGCAGAGATTTCATCTTGGCCTGCAAGAATGAAATCTATGGCAAAGTCTATTATCCATACAAATTTGACTACTAAGTTGAAGTTGATCTGAATGCCTTTCAGATTGAAGCAGGTCATTGTTACTTCAGCAAAAGTCAGGGACAAATTCATACAACTTTTCTGATGGAATATTCCTATTGTTGGTAAACTGCCCACAGAGTCTTTGGGGGTTGCCTGCACTACCAGATGCTTTCCTTAAACATTGGAATGTTTCTGATAACCATGGCCATGTGTCAATCTAGTGTTTTCATGAAAGAATGCACATATGGCACATATCCCAGAAGACGCATACAGAACTGCTGGAAATAAAAAGTTTACAATTGTTAGGGATGGCCAAGGGGGACTACATTAGTCAGGTGCAAAGGTCTTTTTCCAACCTTTCACTTTCAACCCGATTATGTCCTTTCATCTGAGGTGAGTCTCCTTTAGACAGCATATAGATGGCTCATATTTTTTTTATCCATTTTGTCAGTCTATGTCTTTTGATTGAGGAGTTAAATCCATTAACATTCAATGTTATTACTCTAAAGGCATTACTTATTTTGTCCATTTTATACTTTGGCTTTCTGTTGTTATATCTTACTTCTGTCTGTCTTTTGACTCTTTAAGTTACTCTTACTAATAATTTTCATTTCTACACTCTTCTCCAAGTTTCTCACCTTTTTCTTTTTCCTTTCAGACTGCAGTACTCCCTTTAGTATCTCTTGTAAATCTGGTCTTTTGGTAATATACTCTCTCAGTTTTTGTTTGTGAAGACTTGAAACTCACCCTCATTTTTGAAGAATAGTTTTACTGGATAAAGAATCCTTTACTGGCAGTTTTTCTCTTTCAGTACCTTAATACATCATACCAATTTCTTCTCACCTCCATCATTTCTGACGAGAGATCTGATGAGAGTCTTATTGAACTTCCCTTGTATGTAATGCTTTGCTTTTCTCTTGCTGCTTTCAGAATCCTCTGTCTCTTGTATTTGTCATTCTGAATAGTAGATGTCTTGGAGTAGGTCTATTTGAATTTATTGTTTGGGATGTGTTGTACTTCTTGGATCTTGATATTTATGTTTTTCATAAGGGTTGGGAAATTTTTGGTCATTATTTCTTCAAATATTCTTTTGGTCCCTTTTCCATTCTCTTCTACTTCTGGGACACCTATAACATGTGTGTTTGTGCATTTCATGTTGTCATTCAATTCCCTGAGACTCTGTTCAAGTTTTCCATTATTTTTTGTGTCCGTTTTCCTGACTTTGTTCTGTCCTCAATTTCACTTATTCATTCTTCTGGCATTTCAAATCTGTTGTGCTATGCCTCTAATTTGTTTTAAATCTCATCCACTGTGTCTTTCATTCCCATAAGCTCTGTTACTTTTATTTGCAGACTTTCAAATTGTTCTTTATTCTCACCCAGTGTCTTCCTAATATCCTTTATCTCTTAAGCCATATTTTCCTTCAACTCCTTTAATTGATTTAGGAGATTTGTGTAATTATCATTGATTAGTTGTCTTAAATCTGTGTCTCAACAGGATTTTTGGTTTGTTCTTTTGGTGGGGCTGTCTCTTCCTATTTGTATGGCTTGACTTTTTTGCTGATGTCTAGTCATCTGATTGTGTTGATGAATTTACTCTGACATTCAATTTCTCTTTCTTGTTTAGTGGTTTTGTTTCATGGCTCTTCTTTGATTTTTGGTTCAACATATTCCAATTCTTTAAAATTGCCCAGCTTAAGTTATCAAAATAGGGCCAGGGACCCACTAATGGGGCATTGATCATATCTAAGTGGTCTGGGACATGAGAGACTCCAAAAAGTGTTTTTCTTCCTGCGTTTTCCAGGCCAGCCAGCAGATAGCACTCTTCAGTGAATCTTTCCATGGAGGTGTCTTTCAACCTCCACTTGCTCATGCTTCTTGTCTGGCCAGAGCCAAGATTCAAAGCAGGCTCTGTTGGCCAAAGTCACTGAAGAGAAACCATACTCCACCCTCTGCCGCACCCTCCCTCTTCCCAGGGAAGAAGACGTCAGTTCCCCTCTCAGTTGGCTGCAGTGAGCCACGAGCTTTACCCAGGCTGCTTTCCTTGAGGGTGGGGGTTGGGTGCCATTCCCAGCTGTGAGGGTTAGTAACTCATGGTTTTCATTTTGAATTCTTCGTCTCTCTGTCCCTTGCCCTCCTGGACAATGTGCAGCACTCTCCTGGTCTACAGATTCCCACAGCAGATCCCTCAGAGGGCTTTTTGCCTTTCCTCTATTGTTTTTGTAAGGAAGATGAGCCCTGCTTATCTACTCTGACACCATCTTCCCAGAAGTCAGGAGTATACTTTTAAAAGAAAAAAAATTTAATCCACTCTGCTACACCATGCTCCTTCTGCCTAAAAAAGAAACTTGAAGATATTCCAATGTCAAACTTCATATACTTAATAGGTTAAAAAAGTTCCTTCAGTACATATTTCAGACTTCACCAGTGTTCCTAAAAGCTGGGTAGAAGACAGAATTTCAAAAAATGAATCCTCCATGAGCATGTACAGGTACTATTTTGCCTGAACTCATCTTTACGTATCAGCTTAGGCATGTGTTAAGAGAAGTAACATTTATATACATTTTAGGCATGGCTAGATGATTGAAGAAAAGATGCAGAACAACAAAATGTAATGATTACACATATTTATCGACCACCTCCTTCAGGCTCAGACCTTTATTAATCCTTGTAAAAGAAGAAATAGAAACCATAATAATATGGTTAAATTTGGTCCTGTTGAAGAATGGCCTTTGTTGACCTGACTTTGAGCTACAATCTACAATAAGAGACCCACCTCACAAAGTTGATCAGAAGATGTAAGGTCAGGTTTCTTTTAAGGGTATATAATGAGTTTGAATTTGAGTATTTCTGACTTGACCAAGGAAGTGATTTGTCTACTAGATGGCAGGAACACACAAACTATTTACTGGGGACAATGCTATGACAGATTCTTGCAGCAGGACTCTAGAGGCCAGCAAGAGAGGGGAAGCAAGGCAGTAAAACTCCCAAACTCCTGGGGAAGAAAAAAGAGAAAGGAATCTCCTATGTCAAAGTACAGCAGGGTTGGCATGACCAGGATCGTCTGGGCCAGAGAGCTCCAAGGGGTTGAGGTGGAATGGGGCCTTTTAAGTGCAGGGTTTTATCTTATCAGTGGAGAGAACATGAGCCGTTTTGCCAGATATGCAAAGCAGGCTAACTCTATGATTAAAAACTGTTTATTTGTGCTGTTTTTAATATAACAGCACACATAAGAATTTGAGTTTGCTATTGGCAGATTTTTGTAATGGACCCAGGTGGCTGTGAAGAAGTATACAACATGAGAGCCACTACACAGAAGCTATCTGTTGTTCATTCATATAGTAGGATAGTAGTAAAGAAGTGGTGGCAATGTAGGTACTGGCATTAGTCAAATTAATAATTATAGTAATGGACAACATTGTTGAGGGTTTACTATATGTTAGACAATTTAATAAACAGGGTTTACAAATACAGTTAACTCATTTAATTTTCACTTCAGTTCTCTGAGAAACTCAACTATTACATAATAAAGAAATTATGAACTTTCTAGTAAGTTAAGCAACATCTTCTAAGTGGCAGATTAGCATTCAACCACAAACCTGTCCAGCTATACAACCTCTGCTCTTACCTACTACTACTGCTCAAAGAAAAGACCTGAGAAAGCCTAAGGAACAGACAGACTAAAGAAGTCCAGGAGGACTTGAGCCTTTATTCAAGTCAAAAAGAATTCCAAAGAGAATTTTGTTTAAAAGAGGCCCAATGGATTTCTTTTGGACTTCCATTTCTGTCTAAGATGAAGTAACCAGGACTGGATTTATCCTCCTGTCTAAAACAACCAAAAAAAGAGGACATAATATATGAGACAATAGATGAAACAGTTTCAAGAAACTGGACATTAGACAACAAGAAACATTGACCCTTGAGAGGTGGAAAACAAATAGGGAAGCGGGTATGGCTCATTGGATAGAGCCCCCATTTACCATATGGGAGGCCCGGGTTC
>JAQZBX010037336.1:0-23797 GCA_029593785.1 Cabassous unicinctus | reverse complement strand
TTTGCCAGACACTGCCTCTGCACTCAGGGGACTGTTGCTGCTCCCTTGGGGAATGTAGCAGAGCTCTCCAGGGTGGGAATTCAGATTCCCTCATTTATTGAGTAATTGTCTACCCAACGTGACCATGCCCCATCCCTTGATCATTTGAACAATTTTATATATCTTTCATGTATATTCAGATGGACTTACTCCCATGAATCCCCCATCCCAGACACCCCCCACCAATGAACCTCTGCAGCCCCCCTTGTAACCCTTCTGTGATCTAAACCTTCCTTGAATATGAAGCCCATATAATAAAAAATACAGTTAAAAGTAAAAAGAAATAATACTGATAATTTAAATGCAAGAGATAAGTACAAGGAAACACAGAAGGAAAAAAAAAAAGAAACTAGTGCCACACGGATGAGGAATGGTAGTGTGGGATGTTGTTGGAGGTGTGGGAAGTGGGGAACATGGGAACCCCTGTAATTTCTGAGTAATATTAGGTAACCTAAGCACCTTTAAATTTATATATATATATATATATATATATATACAAATAAAATTTATGTAAACAAATGCACATATATGCATATGTATTTATTTATCATTTTACAAATATTGGTATGTATTGTGAAAAATTTGATTTTTACCCACAAAAAACAAAAATCAATTGGCCTTAGATGTGTAAGTTTATTTCTGAACTTTCAATTTGACTCCATTGGTCTATATGTCATCCTTGTGTGATCAACATTTTGTTTTAATTCCTGTCTTTTTGAAATAAGTTTTAAAAAGCATGAAATGTGAGTTCTCCAACTTCTTTCTTCTATTTGAAATGTATTCATTATTTGGGACCTGTTTCAGTATCTTTCACTGCTCAAGATAATGCCATTCAATAGGTGGAATTAAACAATTGCAATTTACTATAACACTGCATTGAGGCACAGATAAAGGCCAAATTAAGGCATCATCAAAGCATTGCTTTCTACCTAAGACTGGTATTCTATTGCTGGCTAGCTGGAAAGACATGGTTCTTGGCTTCTCCATCCCATGGCAATGCACATGGCAACTCACCTGGCCTCTCAGTTTTCCTTTTCTAAGTGCTTTACAAAAAATATATCCTGGTTTTTGTCAAATGTCTTTTCTGCATCAGCTGAAGTTATCATATATTTATTTTTCTTCATTCTATAAATGTGTTGAATTACATTAATTAATTTTCTTTTGTTAAACCACCTTTGCATACCTAGGATAAATATCACTTGATCATGGTGTATAATTATTTATTATGTGGTACAAGTTGCTAGTATTTTATTGATTATGTTTGAATGTATATTCAAAAAAGATATAGGTCAATAATGTTCTTTTATTTTTGTATCTCTAATATGGCAATATTGGCTTTATAGAGGGGGTTTGGGAGTTTTTTTTCTCTTCAATTTTTTGGAGAGTTGGAGAACAAATGGTGTTAATTCTTCTAAGAATATTTGGGAAATTGACCAGTGAAGCCAACTGGTCCTGTGTTTTCCTTTCTGAGCAGGTTTTTATTAATGATTCAATCTCTAATTGTTATTAGTGTATTTTGATCTTTTATTTTTTCTTGAGTCAGTGTAGGTAGATTTTCTGCTTCTAGAAATTTGTCCAGGTTATCTAATTTGTTAGCATACAGTTGTTCATAGTATCTTCTTTGTGATAAGTTCATGTATAAATTTGACTACGTTATGCTGTCCAGGTGCTTGGTCAAGAGAACCCCAGCATAATTGTTCCTGCACGGGTGTTTGTGGATTTGAATAGTTGACTGCATCTATAGTTGAGTATATCTACAATCCACAAGGGAGATTACCTTCAACAATGAAATGAAAGAAGCCTCACCCAATAAGTTGAAGGCCTTAAAAGGAAGACTGATGGTTCAGCAGTCATAAAGAAGATTAGATTGAGCCCACCAACATAATCCAGGAAAATCTCTCTAGATCATGTTTACGTGGGGGGCTGGTATTGATAAATAATTCATTCATAGTATTTACCTTTCATGTAGGAAATAAATTTAAAGCTCCCTACATTGGGTTTTTATCATGGACTTAAGAATCTAAATAAGTTCACTTTCTCTTGTCTAATCCAATATTCCCTAGTGTCATAAATGAATGTGTGCCCAAGATAGGCATATGAATAGAAGAGATAACAAGCCTATTGTGAAGCATCATAAAATGGACACTAATATTACTAAGTAAGAATTGACAAATCATATATGATATCCAAACCATACTAAAAAATACACAAGTTCTTTATATTAGCCAAAAAGTAAATCCAAAGTGAACGGGAAAATTATTTCAAGTGGACTAGTCTTTAACTGGTTGTCATGTGGATATTGCAGCTAAATAAAAATTCACCGTAAAGTCAATAAGCACTGTATTATATGTAATTACCTGTATTATGCTGTATATTCTATGATACTTAACAATATACTTGCTACATAATGTATAATATATAAGGCACATTATTATAGCACTGTATTTTATAACACACATATATACTGTATCTTTATAACAAATGAGAATTTCTGCAATTGTCATCAGAAAAAAACCTTTAATGTAACACATTAGTTGGTATCATCTGAGACTTGAAAATAACATGCTCAATGGGTTTGAAAAGTTTTACAAAAATATATTTTTTATCAGAAAGACATCATTCTGATATTAATAAGAGAAATCTTTCAATTTTGGGGGAAAAATGGTCTATAAGTCATGAATTGTACTACAGAATGTGCACATCTGTCTGTGAAACTAGTGAAAACACTACTTTTCAGAATTTAAAAGATTCTGACCCACCCAAAATTCTAGCACTTCCAACATTTCAGAAACTTGATAATTTATATACATATCTAAAAATTATTATATATGCATTCACATGTAGAAAACAAATATTTTCTTTGAGAAGTACAAAATGCAAAAATACATATATACATTGAATAAACAGCTTTATATCTATTACTACTGAAAAAATATTGACCCTTTATTACACAATGGCCAAAAACCATGACAAATATGCCCTTACAGGACAAAAGTTCTGTTTGTGCACCTCTCCAAATATAATTAAAAGCAACATAAGAATAAATAAGTTAACAAAAGTAGTGGTAGGCAAAATATGGCTGATTGGGTACAGGATCCAGCCTGGGTGAGCTGTTCTAGGAGCCCACAGAGCAGGAGACTTTGGGGCTTCAATGGGGAGGGAGCTGGACATGAAGATAGATTGCTCAAGATAAAGCCATGAGTTTTTAGCCCCATGGAAATCATGGACAGCTAAGCCCTATCCTCAGGACAAAGAGCCAGGGTGAGCCCGGACTCCTGCCAGCCACCCAGCAAGAAGGAGCATTTTCTGATAGTGGGAGGGTTCTGAGAAGGGGCAGAGAGGGGTTTCCTTTCTGTGGGTTTGTGTGCCTGGACTCCCTTTGAGCTTTGTGGAGCACACCCACTGGCTAGAAGTGGCACCAGACTGATGGGAGAAGTGAATCTGCTGAGGAAGCCTGATTTAACTAACCACCTTGGGATACAGAGGCATGGCCTGAGAGAGGGTGGAGAAAGCTAATTTAATATTTCCATCCTGAAGACTATCAGAATTTCAACTCCCCTAAGGGAGTAAGGCAGTGGGAAGTGCTTAAAAAGTTCTCAAGAGCCTATTTAGGGCCCCCTGGGAGAAGGGGGTGGTCTGGAAGAGGCTTGAAAAGTCACTTTTGGTGCAGTGTACTTAGTCATCAGGTTCCCATTTGAATTTCAAAAAGGAACTCAACCTGACAAGGAGAAAGGAGGGGGTATCTGCTCATACAGCCTGCTGAATCCAGCTGCCCTAAGAGAGTAAAATCTGCCCAGGAGAAAGTGACTGAATAGTTTTCTGAAATACTGGGTGACCCAGTTTGAGGGGTAGCTCAGTGTAGGAATTTCTGCCTTGAATGTATGTGGTCCCTGGTTTGATTCCTGACTCCCAGAGTGGTGATCCACAGGGATCTCTGATATCCAGCTGATGCTATAGGACAGGGAAAACATAGACATTATTTTCATACTAGTTTCTTTTGGGTCCCTTATTTTTCCAAAAAAAAAAAAAGTTACTGAAAAATAATTAATTTTGTTTACTCGATAATTCTTGCTTCAAAACCTGCAGAGAGAAGCCTGCAGTATAATTGATTGAAGAGCATAGGCTGCCTGAGAGGCTCCACAAGGGTCCAAGAAGGAACGCTGTTCTTTCTTAGCTTTGTTTGACTGCTTGATGTGTTTTGTTGCTGTTGTTGTTGTTGTTGTTGCCACTGTTTTGTTTATTGTTTTTCTTTCCTCTTTTCTCCCCCCACCCTTTTTTAAAATTAGGTGCTGCTAGCTTGTTTCTTCTTTGCTGTACTTCTCATTCCTTGAGTTCCCATTTTCTGTGTATACTATGTTGTCTACCAATGCTAACTCTTTTACTTACTTCATATTTCTACCTTTTGATTTCTGTTGTGGTGCTTACATTCCAACTTTTTCTTTTGTCCTCAACTTTCCTTTTTTTTATTTCTATCTTGTCTATTCTGTTTCCTTTTTATTTAACTTTTATAAGCCTTTATCTTTCTGTCTTTCTTTTCTCTTTCTATCTCTCGTCACCATTCTGGTCCTTTAAATCATTCTATATATTTTTCTCTATTTGGTTTCCCATTTCACTGTAGGAACTCCAATTTTTTATTCCTATTACTCTACACTGCTTACATGATTTAAATATTCATTTTTCTTAGTCTTATATGACCCCTCTTCTAACTTTTATTATTATTTCTATTATTCTTTTTCTTTTCTTACCTTTTTCAATTTCTCTGGCCCTAATCTTTTTCCTTCAAGGGAAAATACAAAAGAGCAAGGAAATAGAAGAAGAAAAACAAAGTGTCAAAGAGAACATTTAACACACACTCAAAACCGGCAGCTAAACAAAACTCTAGAGCAGAGAGAGAAGCTAATCAACTGAATAAAACCATCAAGATAAATTATGACCAGAGGGCAACAAAAAATTACAAACCATACTGAGAAACAGGAAGACATGGACCATACCGATGAACAAACTAAAAACCAGGAAGAGATACAGAACATTGACAACTAATCAAAGCTGTCCAAAATATCATGGACCAACTTAATGAGGTGAAGGAAGAGACTAAGGATATTCAGAAGACACTAGGAGAGCATACTGAAGAAATTATAACCATACTCAAAAAGATAATGGATATGATGGCAATAAATGGCACAATCCAAGAAATCAAAAGACACTGAAAACACATTACAGCAGATTTGAACAAGCAGAAGAAAGAATTAGTGATGTGGAAGAAAGTACATCTGAAATCAAACAGATCGTAGAACAGATAGATAAAAAGATAGAAAAAATCCAGCAGAGACTTAGGGCTTTAAATGACATCACAAAATGCACAAACATATGAATTATATGCAACCCAGAGGGAGAAGAGAAGGGAAAGGAACAGAAGGATTTTTGAAGGAAATAATGGCTGAAAACTTTCCAACCCTATTGAGGGAGATGGACTTACATGTCCAGGAAGCATAGCACACCCCATACAGTATAAATCCTAAAAGGCATACTCCAAGACATATACTTGTCAAAATGCCCAATACTCAAAACAAAGAAAAAATACTCTAGGCAGCAAGAGAAAAGAGCCATCACATACAAGGGAAGCTCAATAAGATTAAGGGCTGATTTCTCATCTGAAACCATGGCGACAAGAAGACAGTGGTATGACATACTGAAGGTACAAGAAGAAAAAACTTCCAAGCATGAGTTCTCTATCCAGGAAAGCTGGCATTCAAAGGTGATGGAGTGTTCAAAATATTCACAGATAAACAGAAATTAAGAGAGTATGCCAATAAGAAACCTGCCCTTTAAGAAGTACTAAAAGAAGTTCTACAGGTTGAAAGGATAAAAAAACATACATAACCTCAAAGAAAATATGGCTGATGTAAAAAATTCCTTTAGAGAGATAACACTGAATGTTAATGGATTAAACTCACCAGTCCAGAGACACAGATTGGCAGAATGAATAGAGAGATATGACCCATCAATATGTTCTCTACCAGAAACCCACCTAAGACCCAGGGATTCAAGGAGGCTGAAAGTAAATAGCTGGAAAACAATTATACATGCAAACAACAACCATAAAAGGGTGGGAATAGCAATACTAATATCGGACAAAATAGACTTTGAATGCAAAACTATCGCAAGAGACAAAGATGGACACTATATATTAGAAAGAGGGGTAATCTTTCAAGAAGAAAGAACAATCATAAACATTTATGCATCTAATCAGGGCACCTCAAAATACATGAGGCAGGTACAGGAAAGATTAAGTAGAGACATAAATCCCTCCACAATTATACTAAGGGACTTAATACTCAATTATCACCACCAGACAGAACATCGATACAGAGAATCAATAAAGAAACAAAGACTCTGAATAAGTCATTAGAGGATCTGGACCTAATAGATACATACAGAACGCTACACCCAAATACAGCAGGATATACATTCTTCTCAGATGCACATGGATCATAGTCCAAGATAGATCACATGCTAAGCCAAATAACAACTCTCAATGAATTCAGAAAAATTGTAATTTCTCTGACCACAATGGAATGAAATTGGAAATCACTAAGGGCCAGAGAACCAGATTAGGCACAAACATATGGAAGGTAAGCAACACACTCTTAAACAAACAGTGGGTCAAGGAGGACATATCAATATAAATCAGTAACTACTCTGAAAAGAATGAAAATGACAATACAACCATCAAAACCTATGAGAAGCAGCCAAAACTGTATTCAGAGCTAAATACACAGCCATAAAAGCATATATCAAAAAAGAAGGAGCTAAAATTGAATGCCTAACTGCACACCTGGAGGAATTGGATAAACAACAACAAACTAACCACAAAGGAAGTAAAAGAAGGAAATAACAAAGATTAGAGCAGAACTAAATGAAATAGAAAATAAGAAAGCACTAGAAAAAACAAAAACAAAAGCTTGTTCTTCAGGAAGAACAGTAAAATCAACAAGCCCTTAGCCAGAATAACAAAGAAAAAGAGAGAGCAGATGCAAATATACAAAATAAGAAATGAGGAATGGGATATCATCACTGACCCCACAGAAATAAAGAGTATCATAAAAGGATATTTTGAAAATTGTATGCCAATGAGATGATAATTTAGAGGAAATGGACAAATTCCTAGAAACTCACAAGCAGCCTACATTGATGAAAGAAGAAATTGATGAACTCAACAGTCCAATTACCAGTAAAGAGATAGACTTGATCAACAAAAACCTCCAAACCAAGAAGATTCCAGGACCAGATGGCTTCACAGATGAATTCTACCAAACTTTCTGGAAACACCTAACACCAATCCTGCTTAAGCTCTTCCAAAAAATATAATTAGAAGGAACATTGTCTAACTCATTCTTTGATGCCAACGTTACCCTAATACCAAAGCCAAACAAAGATGCCACAAGAAAGGACAACTACAGACCAATCTCTCTAATGAACCTAGATGCAAAATTCCTCAATAAAATACTTGCTAATAACATTCAACAGCGCATCAAATTAATTATACACTTGACCAAGTGGGTTTCATCCTGGGTATGCAAGGATGTTTGAATATAAGAAAAACAATAAATGTAATACACCACATACACAGATTGAAAGTAAAAAATCACATAATCATCTCTATAGATGCAGAAAAGGCATTTGAAAAAATACAACATTCTTTACTGATAACACACTGCAAAAGACAGGAATAGAAAAAAACTTTCCGAACATGAAAAAGGGTATATATAAAAAACATCATCTTCAATGGTAAAATTCTAAAAGCTTTCCCTCTAAGATTGGGAGCAAGACAATGATGGCCACTACCACCGCTCCTGTTTAACATTGTCTTAGAAGTGCTTGCTCAAGCACTGAAGCAAGAAAAAGATATAGAATGCATCCAAACTTGAAAGGAAGAATTAAAAATTTCACTATTTGCAGATGACATGATCCTATACATAGAAAGCCCTGAGAAATCTACAACAAAGCTTCTAGAACTTATACAGGAGTTCAGTAAAGTCACAGGCTATAAGATCAATGCTCAAAAATCAGTACCATTTCTGTACAACAATAATGAACAATCTGAGGAGGAAATCAAGAAAAAATGTACCATTTACAGTAGTAACTAAAGGTATCACATACTTAGGAAAAACTTTAACTAAAGATGTAAAGGAGTTATATACAGAAAACTGCACAACATTATTAAAGAAAATTTAAAAAGACTCAAATAAATGGAAGAACGTTCACTGTTCATTAATAGGAAGACTAAACATAATTAAGATATCTATCCTACCCAGACTAATCTACAGATTTAATGCAATCCCAATAAATATCAACACTGTATTTTTCAATGAATTGGAAAAACTATCTAGAAAATTGATTTGGAAGGGTAAGAGGACCCAAATAGTCAAAGACATATTGAAAATGAAAAGTGAAGTAAGAGGTATCACACTACCTGACTTTAAAACATACTACAAAGCTACAGTGATCAAAACTGCATGCTATTGGCACAACTATAGACATATTGACAAATGGAACTGAATTGAGAGTTCCAATATAGATCCTTGCATATACAGTCATGTGATACTCAACTAGGCTACCAAGCACATTCAAATGGGAGAGAATGGCCTCTTCAAAAAAGAGTGCTTGGAGAACTGGATATCCATATCCAAAACAATGAGAAAGTAACGTCATCTCACACTTTATAAAAAAATCAACTCAAGATGGATCAAAGATCTAATATGAGAGCCAAGACCATAAAGACCTTGGAAATAATGTAGAGTAGCATCTACACGACCTTGTAATAGGAAATGGTTTCATTAACTTCACACCCAAAGCACGAGCAGCAAAAGAAAAAATACATAAATGGGATCTCCTGAAAATTAAAAACTTCTACACCTCAAAGAATGCTATCAAGAAAGTAAAAAGACAGCCTACCCAATGGGAGAAAATATTTGACAACTGTATAGCTGATAAGAGACTAATAACTTGCATATATAAGGAAAACCTACACCTCAAAAAAAAAAAAAAAAAAAAAAAAAACCATTTAAAACATGGGTAAGTGATCTGAAAAGACACTTCTCCAAGGAAGAAATACAAATGGCTAAAAGGCACTTGAAAAGATGCTTAACATCACTAGCTATTAGGTAAATGCAAATCAAAACTACAATGAGATACAATCTTACACCCATTAGAATGGCAGCTATTTAAAAAACAGCAGACTATAAATGTTGTAGAGGATGTGGAGGAATAGGAACCCTCATCCACTGTTGGTGGGATTGTAGAATGGTCCACCCACTATGGAAGACAGTTTGGGGTTCCTCAAAAAGCTAATAAAAAAAATAAATTTATATTATTTTACTTTTTTATCTTTTTGTTTTCTCCAATTTTTGAATATCCCAAACCTTTAATTTTATTTTAATTTTATTTTTTTCTGAGTTTCCATGTACTTTATCTTTTACATTGAAGCTTATCATTATTATTTCATTTTCCCATTAATTGTGTCTGGCTATTTTATGGGCTTCATCTTCAAGGAAGATTTAGATCACAGAAGGGCAACAATGGGGCCAGTAGAGGATCATCGGTGGGGGGTGTCTGGGATGGGAGTTTCATGGGAGGAAGTTCACCTGAATATACACGAAGGATATATCAAAGGATCAAGGGGGCGGGGCATGGCCACAGTGGGTAGATAATCACTCAATAAATGAGGGAATACTGAATTCCCAGCCTGGAGAGCTCTGCCACATTCTCCAAGGGAGCAGCAACAGTCCCCCAAGTGCAGGGACAGTGTCTGGCAAAGGAGGATGATCCACTGATGGGTTCTTGTTACTGATGACCTTATGAGTCTTTGCTCTTTTAATTGAAACTTAGCCTACTGTGATGGGGTGCTTAAGGGTTTCCACCTGAAAGCCTCCTTGTTGCTCAAATGTGGCCTCTCTCTAAGCCAAACTCAGCATATGAATGCATTACCTTTCCCGCAAAGTGTGACATGACTTCTGGGAATGAGCCTCCCTGACAACGAGGGATTAATACCAAGTGCCAACTGGCAATATGACTGGAAAAAGATCTTGAATAAAAGGTGGAAAAGGTAAAGACAAATGAGTTCATGTGGCTAAGAGACTTCAAACAGAGTCAGGAGGTCATCCCAGAGGTAACGCTTATGCACACCTCAGTAGGATCTCATAGAACACCAAATTTGATAGCACCCCACACAGAGTAGCTCCTGAGGGCTCTGGAGACACCCAGGTCCTATATGGTGGAGGAGGATAGCTCCAGAGATTGATGCCTTAGCAGTGGGCTCTATTTTGGAATATGTGCTCCTGAGAGTGACAGAGTTGGACTCAAATAAGTCCTCCCTGCACATGGTCCATCAGTCGCTTCTACTCAAACCTATATGTGATGCTGGAGTTTGTAGCTGTACTTCTAGAGACTGGAGCCTTTGGCCTGCCCATGTGCCAGCTGTGCCTGGAATCTCAGTGGAGCTGCTACACTTACTCTACAGCTCAATGGACTCACCCAAGTCACCTAGTGAGGAGACAATGATGGACAACCCCCATCCCAGTGAATGGAGAGAGCCTGCAGCTGCAGGCAGGATAATCCCATCCATCATATTCATGGGATTTGGGCCCTTCTTTCTTGGAAGTGGAGTGAACATCACCATCCGAAACTCCTCCAGATTGGGGGAAGAGTTATGGACTAGAGTGGACTTAATGATATTCTGTTGTAGACATATTGTGATTCAAGCAATGGAAGAAATTACAACAGTGAGGTGGAGCCAGTGGCCGCTGGATGCTTTTAGGGCAAGGAAGGGAAAAGCAGTTGTAATACAGGGGCTTTTTCTGGACTTGGGAATTATCCTGAGTGACATTACAATGACAGATATATGCCATTTTATATCAGCATATACTTGCAGAACTGTGTGGGAGAGAGTGAGGTGTACAATATGAACTATGGTCCATGTTTAGTGGTAAAGCCCCAGGATATGTATATCCATTGCAGGTGATGTGCCATACTAATGAAAGGTGTTTATGTGGGATGTTATGGGAGGTGTGGGTGGTGGAGAACATGGGAATCCCTGTAATTTTTGTATAACATTTATATAATCTAAGCATCTTTGAAAATATAAAAAAAAAGTGCCATACAAATACAAAGTATCCACAATAGCAGAGTATACGTGAACATTGTACTTTTCCATGAATTATCTGTAATTCTGTAATGTTTCTAATGTAAAAATAATAATATTTCAAAATGTTATGCTGACAGAAAAAATAAACTGCTTTAAAAAAACAAAATCTAAATATGGAACTTCCATATGATCCAGCGATTCCATTGCTGGATATATATCCTGAACAATTGAAAGGGAAGACATGAAGAGATATTGGCATTGTTAACTACTGCCCAAAGTTGGAATCAACCCAGGTGCCCATCAACAGATGAATGGGTAAACAAAATGTGGTACATACATACAAGGAAATATCACTCAGCTGTAAGAAGAAATAAAGTGCTAAGACACGGGATAACATGAATGAATCTTGAACTCCTTATGTTTAGTGAAGCAAGCCAGACATTGAAGGATCAACAGTACATGACCTCACTGATATGAATTAAGGAAATTGAGCAGTCTCAGAGAGCTTTTTACAAGAAATAGAAAGAGAAGAGAAGGTTGTGAGCCATCACCCATACGGATGTAATCTATAGTAAAGTGATAAAGTGCAGTTGCATATTGAGGGATAGGACAGGAGGGTAGTGATATTATTGGGTTGGGTGGTGCACGGTTGACAGATGGTTAGATTGAGAAGCATGGGTCAGAAGGTCCAGGATACTGGTGGAAGGGTTGGGAGATGGAAACGGTGAACACTGGGGATTTGTAGGTATGAGATTCAACATAAAGAGGTGGGAATGCTCTTTTGGCAAATGACAAGGAAGGGTCACTGGTTTAGGGTGTTGGTTGGGGACACATTCGGGGCAGGGGGCACCTAGAGCAGGTTTCTAGGGAGTGTGTGAGTGTCCATACTGTCATAATGTGTTGAATCATTGGATGGAGACCCGCATAATGAGTGGGAAGGAGTTGGACTCCCACCTTTGGGAGGACCGATTTGTTCAGAAATAGGCGGGAGTCTCTCAAGAACAAGGGAGGTTCCTAATAGCGGAAGACAAACCAGTGTATCAAAACTTCTTGTAACATGTAACTATGAATCTTGTCATTCAATGAGTCAAGTCAAGCGGTCATCCTGAGCCCCAAAGGGATGGGATGGGAGGAATAGAATAGATCAAACAGGGGATTTTTAGTGGTCAGTAGAAATGTTCTTCATTACCATACAGTGATGGACACAGGACATTGTAAATATCATCATATTTTATAAAACCATAAAGTCTAAAATGTAAACCATTGAAAATGTTCTGTAGCTATGTTTCACTATTTGTATATCAGTTATAACAATGCTGCCATCACATATAAAAAGGTATTACCATGGGGGGGAGGATAGGGGAAAGATGTTGGGTATATGAGAGCCTCCTGTATTCTGTGTGTTACTTTGCTGTGACCTAAAACTTGTTTGGAAACAAAATGAAAAATAGTGAGACAGTGGGGAATGAGAGGGGAAAGGTGCCATGATACAGCTTGGGCACCAGATATTGCAGTGATGAAAAGCAAAAGGTAAAAAAAAAATTTTATATATTTTTCATTTTTTTAATATACTAATCTTATAATTTTATTTTATTTTTAGTTTTTTTTAAACTTTTTATGTATTTTATCTCTTACATTTAAATTTATCATTATTATTTCATTTTCCTATTCTTTGTATTCAGCTATTGTAATGGCTTCACCTTTGTGAAGCTTTGGATCACAGAAGGGTCACAACTGGGGTGGGGGAGGATCGTTGGTGTGGGGTATAAGGGATGGGGGATGCATGGGAGGAAGTTCACCTGAGCATACATATATGGTATATAAAAATGTTCAAATGTTCATGGGGCATTGTCACAGTGGGGGGAGACTAACTCAATAAATGAGAGAATACTGAATTCCCATCTTGGAGTGCTCTGCCACATTCTCTAAGTAAGCATCAATAGTCCCGCAAGTGCAGGGGCAGTGACTGGAGAAGGAGGAAGGTTCACTGATGGGCCTTTGATATTGATGACTAGGCTTATGAGTTTTTGCCCTTGAAATTGAAACTTAGCCTATTGTTATGGGGTACCTAAGGGTTGCCTCCTGAGAGCCTCCTTGTTGCTCAAATGTGGCCTCTTTTAAGCCAACTCAGACTATGAATGCATTTCCTTCCTCCCAGAGTGGGACATGACTCCCAGGGTTGGGCATCTCTGACACCGAAGGATTGCTACAAAGTGCCAACTGACAATACAACTAGAAAAAGACCTTGAATATAAGGGGGGAAAGATAAAGACAAATGAGCTAATATGGGTAAAAGACTTCAAAATGTGTTGGGAGGTCATCCCAGAGGTAATGCTTATGCACATCTCAGTAGGATCTCATAGAACTCCAAAGTGGATATTACCCCAAATAGTGGGGCTCCTGAGGGCTCTGGAGACACCCAGGCCCTATGTCAGGGCAGATAGCTCTGGAGTTTGTTGCCTTGCCAATGGAACCTACTTTGGAGTTTGTGCTCCTGGGAGTGACAGAGTTGGACTCAACTATGTCTTCCCTTCACATGGCTCATCTGTCCCTTCTATTCAAATGTATACTTGGTGCTGGAGTTTGTAGGTATCTGTGCAGAGACCTGATTCTTTGGGCTGTCCATGTGCCAGCTGGGCCCAGAACCTCGATGGAGCAGCAAA
The DNA here is from genome assembly GCA_029593785.1 of Cabassous unicinctus. Classification (NCBI taxonomy): domain Eukaryota; kingdom Metazoa; phylum Chordata; class Mammalia; order Cingulata; family Chlamyphoridae; genus Cabassous; species Cabassous unicinctus. The sequence goes on along the minus strand of JAQZBX010037336.1, from coordinate 9,952 downwards.
TCTTACTCTACAGCTCAGTGGAGTCACCCAGGACAACTGTGGGAGATGATGACGGACAACAGGCATCCCAGGGAATGGGGAGAGCCTGCAGCTGCAGGTAGGATAATCCCATCCATCTTATACATGGGATATAAGCTCCTCTCAATTGGAGATGTAGTAGACATGCCAGAATCCTCAGGATGGTGGGAAGAGTTATGGACTATAGTGGACTTACTTGTATTCTACAATAGACATATTCTGATTCAAGCAATGGAAGAAATTACAACATTGATGTGGAGCCAGTGGCCACTGGAGCTATGGAAGCAGGGAGAGGGAAAACCAGTTATAATACTGGGGCTTTTTCAGGACTTGGGAATTGTCCTGAGTGACATTGCAATGACAGATATAGGCCATTTTATATCATCACATAACATGCAGAACTGTGTGGGAGGGAGTATGGTCTACAATGTGAACTATGGTCCATGCTTGATGGCAAAGCCCCAGGATTTTTTTTATCAATTTCAATTAATGTGTCACACTAATGAAGGATGCTTATGTGGGAAGTTGTGGGAGGTGTGGGAGGTGGGATATATGGGAATCCCTATATTTTTTGTGTAACATTTATGTAATCTAAGTATCTTTTTAAAAAATAAAAAATGAAAAGCATAAAAAATTAAAAATATAAAAAAATAAAAAAGAAGTTGTTGTATATATATCAAGAACAGACTCTGGATTTGGCCAAGTAGACTATTCAAATATATTTTCTTTAGAGAGACCTTATGACAAAGATATTATTATTAAGTAGACAATATATAAATGACTCTTTAGAAAGGAAGTGAAGAGGCAAGCTTTTATACAGAGTAGTGTTCATCCAAAATTGTTTGAGGATATATGTGTCTGGAGTATAATCATAAAAGAGATAAAATATCCAATGCAAATTACTTTGGGATCATAAATTCTAAGAATAACATGGAAATATGTAACAAATAAACAGGTAGAGACTAGTGGGAGTTTTCTGCCATATCATGTGCACCGGTAGGAACTTACAAGTGAGAGACCTAAATCCATGTAAGTGGTCCTTTTAGGATTATGATTTGAGTAATTCTACATGATGGGGACATAGTAGGTTAAACAAACATATTTACTAATACTTTAATATCTCTAGATTTTGACAAGATTTTGAAGTAGGACATGGTCATATTCATTGAAACATTCAAACATTTGTTCAACAAATATTCAACTACTGACCAATTTCTGTGTTGTAGAAACAAAGAAGAATGCTAGCAAATACGTGTGAAGATTTAAGCAAATTTTGACAACTAATCTTGTATAATTTGTAGTATATTTAAATCAACTTTCTTAAAAGCTTGATTTGTGTTCATAGTTTTAATTGGTAAATGTAATGTACATTACTGTTTTATTTATGAGACACAATTATCCTTTACACATGGCATTTTGAAGGTGGATTAATGTGCTTAGCCAGCCTAACTTTAAAAGTACCTCCTCAGGCAGAAGGGATTATCTGGTTAAAGGGGTAATATAGAAATATGAAATGTTTCTTTGATAACTGTGTGGCCAAAAAATGTTAAAGTAATAAAATTAATCTAATTATGGTATTTTTTAAGTAATAATTTTCTTAGTGCTGTTATAACATCCTTGTTCCTAAGGCTATACTTCATAGGATTAAACAATGGAGTCACAATGGTGTAGAAAAGAGAAAGCAGTTTGTCAGTTTCTGCAGAATGATTGCATTTGGACCTTAAATAGGTGATGGTAGCATATCCAAAAACTAAAACAACTACCAACAGGTGGGAAGAACATGTGGAGAAGGCTTTGGCCTGTCCTTGTGCTATTGGCACATCAGAATGGTAGAAATGATTTTGCTGTAGGAGGCAAGTATCAACATAAAAGGGACTTCAACAAACAATATAGCTACTAAATAGGTATCTTGCACTGATATGACTCCACAGGCCAGCTTGAGAAGGGGAAGGATATCACAGAAGAATTGGTTAATTTGGTTAGAATCACAGAAACTCAGAGAGAAAAATTAACATGTTTGCACTATCTGGACTGGGAATCCACTGATCCAGGAACCAACTGCAAGCTGAATACACATCTTTTGGTTCATGACTAGAGGATAATGTAGTGGGTTACAGATGGTGATGTAGTGGTCATAGGCCATCACAGCCAGGAGCAATCATTCAGTGGACCACAGCATAAGGAGGAAGCACATTTGAGTGGAACACTTCAGCATAGAAACGCTTCTCTTCTGAGTCCAAAGGTTTTCCAGAATCCTGGGGAGAGTGACAGACATATAACAAATTTTCAATGAGGAAAAATATGCCAGTAAAAAACTACAGGGTCAAGCCTGGTTATTATGATTATGAGGCTATTTCCAGCTAAAATAACTATGCAAACCATGGTGAATACTCCAAAAAGAAACCCTTGGAGATCTGAAAAGTCAGAAAATCCCAGGAGTACAAATTGCATCACTGTGGAAAAATTGCCTTCTGCTTTTTTCTTTCCATGTTTAATCCGTAGGAATAATTTAATCAGAAGTGAAAGTTTCTTCACTTTTCAAGAAAAGGCTTTGGCTTTCTTATGTATAAAATTAACATCAATGCTCTCCTATTTTTCCAGCTCTGTTCAAGAAAAGATACTATAACTCTCAGTGGTTCTGCATGTCAAGAAAAAAAATGAACCATATTTTCTTTTTTTTTTTTTTTAATTTCTTAAGTTTTATTTTATTTCCTTATTTCTGGTTCTATTTGTCAGCCAAAAGAGCTGATGCAGAGTACCAGAAATTTGTTGGATTATATAAAGGGTATTTATTTGAGGTAAAATCTTAGTTACAAGGCCCTAAAGAGTTCAACTCAGGGTTCCTTCCTTACCAAAGTCTGTTGCCACATGTTGAAGATGCTGGCCAATGTCAGTGAGAGTAAAGTCTCAATTTTCCCTCTTAAGGCTTTATGGGTCCAGCTTGTACAAATCTCAGCTGTAGGCTGGCATAGGGTTCATCTGTCTTCCCAGGGCTTATTTCCAGGCTCAGCTGCTTTGTTCTCTTCACAAGGTCAGCTGTAAACTATCAGGCGAATGGCTCCTCTCACTTCCAGGGGCCCTCCTGTGTCTATGGAGCTGTCTCTCTTCCTTTGTGAATCTTCTCTGTATATCTACTTCTGTGTCTATGGAGCTCTCTTCTAGAATGGGTATCCATTTATATAGCCCACCAAGAAGATGGGGAATCAAACCTGCACACCCTAATGATGTGGTCAAAGCCAAGCCCTAATCCTGATTTAATGAAGTAAAAGTGAAAACTCTGAATTTAATACAATCAAAGGGTATCATGCCCAGAGGAAAAGAAGAGTTTACAAACATAACTCTTATCCTTTTTTGGAATTCATAAATAATATCAAACTGCTACACTGGTAATCACATGTAATTTTAAATTTTTCTATCTGAACACTTGAAATATCACAACCTGAACTTATGTTCAATTGTAGCAATTAGTCCCTCTTTCAGTTGGCATGCTGCCCATATTTCTAGTATGTTTCCTATTCTCTTCAATTATTTATTGCACAAGTAAATAATTTGTAAGACTTACAAAACTGTTTTGTGAATGAAGCATTCAAATAAATTTAACAAAAACATGGTAGCTTTCCTGTATTATCTCCAAAACCTTTTACATTATGCATATCTAAGCTATTTTAGTATAAAAAATAATCTTATCCCCAAAATGTTATGAGATATCATTTAATCTTTTAAACTGGATTTTCATTTGAATGTATGTCATGTGAGTCAGATATCATACATTTTATTCACATGTTGCAGTGGGAGGGAAAGGAGCTCTACAATGGTCTTCCTGTCTAAGAAAGCTCAAGAGGTCAAAATAAGTTTCACTTATCATCTATGCTCAAGCAATCAGTTTTAATGAAAACATGCACATATTTATCTCAATTATAAACCTATTTTATAGAAAGAGTGTCAACTACAACCTAAAACTCATCTATGATAGCTCCCCAAATAATCCACATCCTCATTAATCACTGTTTTTCTCTACATCATCTGTCTTATTCAGTCTTTTCTTTGCAACACATGAATGTGTGTACAACATGAATGTGTTGGGGTGCGTTTGTCAATATTTATGATTCATTTTCTTATTTCTTCATCTAGAGTACATAATTCTTACAGTATTTTATATAACTTTCTAGGAAATGAATGCTATATTTGCTATATAATAATTGATTTACAACTCCTTGGATAAATTAAAACTGAGTCAAACTAATTGCTTTTCTGGAAAAATTCTCAATGTGTAAGAAGAAACTTTATTGCAAAACTGAGCCTCCTTCTCTTAATAGAATAAAACATGCATTAATTTTGTGTATGTGTGCTGTGTGTATAAAGGAATTGTACCCTTTTCACTCATCATTGCAGAAGAAACACCTTGCCTCATTGTTTTCATGATATAGTAGATTACTTCTATATTATGTGTTAACTATTTTGAAAGACATAAAATCATTGCCCTGAATAGACACACCTTTAAACATGTGCTAAGGATCTTTAGTGTGAACAAAAGAGTTCAGTTTCAAAAACAGTAGAAACAAATAGGACAGAAGTAATCATTCATGAAAAACTTGGGCATCATGAGTATTTTCTGAGACTGAGAAAAATAAAGCCAAATAGTAATTTCATTTATCCTCTACAATATTTCAGGCTAAATACTAAACTACTAAAGATGTATAGACTTTCTGCAATCATTATCTTATACAATTCTCCCAATGAAAATTTGATTGTAGGGATTGTTAAAGATGCTGTAACTGGACCTCAAGAATGGAAAGAAAATTGTATGTAGTAGGTGACACCCTAAATTATGATTTCAAGTCTCTAAGACTAGAAATCCCATGCTTTTCTTTCAGTATAATATTCCACAAAATTGTAACCATGTTTTAATCACTTATATAATTCAGTCTAGAACCTAATACACAGAAGATGATTAAAATTGTTTGTTGAATGAATCTCCACATCTTTCTATAATAGCTTTTATCATGCACCCCACCTTTGATGATATAACCATTGCCCTTGGAATTGCTATCCCCTTTATTACACCTGTTCTGTTTGTAAGCTTTTCCCCATTCTTTGACTCTCTCTCTACATTATTCCTGTCTATCCATGAAGACTGACGCATTTGAAAATTAAACTAAAAGTATGTGTCAAAAACAATTAGCAAGTAAAAGCAACAAAAGACTTTATAATCAATAATATATTTAAGAGATTTTAATGTCTCAATTTTTATCTATAAAGGGGAACAATTGTGTGAATACAAAATGAGATCCTTGATGTAAAACTATTTGTAAAGTAAGAAACATAATTATTCTAATCTTATCCAAATTGTGTTCACCTTCTAAAAACAATCAGGACTAATGAGCAAAGCAAGGCTTCTCAAAACTTGGAGTTGGTTTTGCTGAGTTTTGGAACTATTAAAGCTACTATTTATACAACTCAGAAAGAAAATCACTAGATAATTCAGCTACATGTTGATACCTTTATTCGTTCACAAACTTCATGTTTATTTTTATGGTCACCTCAGTGAAATAATGGTTTTCTCTGATGTAGGGATTTTGTTATCAGCTACCAAATCTCTCATGAAAATATATTTATTGCTTATATTCAAAGCAAGTTTATAAAGTCAAATTGAAGAAAGGAAATAAAAATCAGAAATTGGCAAATGCAATTGAGGATGCTTTTGAAAAATTTTGTGGAGGACAATTCTCTAATGGCAAAAATGAAAACAAGTCAAAGAGTCCCTAATATTTTCAGATTCCTTTATCATTTGAATTAACTCTTAACATAGAAGAACTTTCTTTGATATTATGTATATATATATACATTCACACAATTCAATAATGCACAATGGTATCATATTCATTATTTAGGTATTATTTGATTTTAATGAGATACCTCAGATTTAATAAATGTAAAACACTTAAATCCATTGTTAATCCATATAGTCATAATCAGTGGATAAATGCTAGCATTTATGATGAGGATGACAATAGTATTAATCTTTGATATATTGCCCCATTATATTACAAAGTGCTTTGAATTTGCTTTTATTTGACCTTACAATCAGGAAAGTTAGAAAATTATAAAGGCTATATGAAACAATATTTGAAATTTTTGGAAAATCAAGAAAATTTTTTTTCATTTTCTGGAATTGAATGTGTTTTGCCAATGCTTAAAAAATTACAGATACATGCAAAAATAAAATTGATATTGGACAGAAATAGTTCAGGCATACCTATTTGTACAAGGGAAATTTCATACTTACCTTTATTGATTGAGGTAAAAATAAGAGAAAAATTAGGAAAAAAAGGTTTAATGTTAGGTAATGTCCTTAAACAGATGTTATCATCTTCTAAAATATATTTTGCTGTAAGAACAAATAGGACCCTTTAAGCAAGAAAATTATTTGCCCTGGGGATCAGCTCCATTCCCATGTTAATTTCAATTGAGCTAAGCCATTCTTCCTGCCACTCAAGGAGTTTGGAGCAATCAAAAATATATTTGACCATATTACTCTTAATGTATTTTCTCAGTCTTTCTATAACTCTTGCTGTGAACTTCAAACATGTTTCATGTGACTCTTGGCAATAAAGATTCAGGCCTATATTGAATAACACATTTATGATACATTTTTCCAGATATACCTCATAAAGCCTGGCAAATTAGAGCTATGTTTTAAGAGAGTATGATCAGTGTAAGACTTAAAAGCCATGTGTTCAAATCCCTACCCTTTAGTATATGACCAGTTGAATTTCTATTTGTGAAATATTTGTAAAAATAAAGAGATGTTGGCACTTTAGTTGCAGATGGCCTTAATTTTAAAAGACACTGAGAAAGGAAATATGCTCATTTTAAGCCTTAGGAATATAATTGAAGGTGGTGGACTCAAAAACTTTTAGCCAATTAAGGAAAAACAGTTAATAAAATTACAGAAAAATTAAATTTGCTTATAAAATATTAGGATATGTTGATTTCATTAATTGATTCATTTAATACGCTTATGATGCTAATCAGTTCCTTTTTCAAACAATGTGGGAACTCACAGGCTACCATATGTGTTTCTTGTAAAAGTACAAAGACCATTGGCATATTATAGAAGTTCTGTCCACTTCCACACCAACTTTATCAATATATTTCCCCTGTTCAGATCTTATCACCTTCTATTGATAATAAAATCCAAATGTGGAAACTTGGGGCAGGATTTTATATGAAGGATTTTCCTGAGTCAGTCTATGCAGAATTGTTCAAGACTGAGTCAGTTTGAAATACTTCCTTAAGAATTTAAATGTTAAAAATAATGTTAATAAAAACTGAAAAGGTAGTTGAAATTCACTTAGCTATTGGACATTTTGGGCATAAACTAACAACTTCCTGTTGTCATTCCTTAGTCTGGTTCATCAGTTTCACCTTTGCTTCAATGAGATGCCCATATCGTTTTTTTGTTTTTTTTTTTCTGTTTTAGATTATTTTTCATTGTGGAAACCAGAGGGTTGAGGTAGAACCATAAACCAAGGAATTTGTCTATCAAGAAATAATAAACTAAGCAGCAAGGCAATAAAAACATTTTGGGGGGGGGGTCTTAGAATTGCAATTCAGGGAGCAAATACTAAGGTAGCAAGCTACATTATGTCTCAACTTGGTATTACTAGCAAGGGTTTTTAAAGGAAAATATTACACAGGTATTTTGGGTTGGTGGATATTTGAGATAATCCAGTTGTCCTTCAGGTTAGATAGCTGAGTTATTTATCTTGTGGTTTGTTTATGGTGTCCTGATGTCCTTTGGACTTTCTGGAACATTGTTGGTTTGCACAGAGTGACAGTGTGTGATAGCTGGCAGAAACCTGCATAAGAATGGAACACTTGAAATCTCTTAGCTATAGACACTCATTTCATTTGTATATTTCTACCTATTTCATACAAATTTAAGAAGTTATTTAAATATTTTAACCCCTTAGATGTATTGCATATATTAAGATTATTTTTACAAAGTAATTAGCTTGTTATTAAACATATCAAGTTTATGCTAAATAAGGATCTCTTGTGAAAATAATTCATTTTTGTGATTATTGAGAAATATGAGCATGGAGAACATCAGGAATTTATTAATACTTAGGATTTAAGCTAAGGTGTTCTATAAAAGATATAAAAATAATGTCTCAAGTTAGGTAGAAGAGTCTCTGCCATGAAAAATTCTGTAGAAAGGTTAAATTTGTTTGAAAAGTGATGTCATTCCCAATATGAATCTTTCACCCACTTATTCTTTTTGAGTTGTATAAATTTGAAACAACATGCAGAAATTCGAGCCGTGCTCTATCTTCTAAATTTAATCACAACACTACAAGTTGGTATAGAATCTAGAGAATATAAACTTTAGCTGCACTGCCATATGACCAGCTAAGACTTTATCATTAAATAAGATAATGATGAATATCATTCAAAATTAATGGTATTTTAGCATTAGTGCTTTTCTGGCCATCTGACTATGCATTTGTACATTTCTTTACTTGCACAGAACATGCCCAAATGATCAAATCTGAAAACTCCAAGGAGTTACTGCAACCAGTTTAGAGTCAAGTATCTACATCAGGTTACTTATATTTCCTCTTATTCTAGAGATTATAAAACAATAGAATTGTTTCCATAACCTGCTACTTCCACCATATACATGGACATGCAATCACAAAATACAATAAAGGAAAATATTTAGAGTCTATAGGAATTAGAAATAAATTCTTGTATGTGTAAAGATCAATGCATAAATAGATGGACAAATATGTTATAAATGGTGATCTACACCATGATCATGCATTCAAAATTATCACCATGCAGTGATTCTAGTAGTTTTCATCAATTTTGATTTCTTTCATTTTGTGATTTTTAAAAACATTAGCCATTAAAACACCATTTCATTTTTTTAACACCACTTCATTTTTTTTAGCATTCATTTTAATAATGGCTACTGATAGTGAGCAATTTATCATGTGATTATTTGCCTTTTGCACAGCACATTTTATGAACTATTCTTTCAAGTCTTTTGTCCTTTTGTTAATTAGCTTGTTTATTGTCCTCTTGCTGAATTTTGGAAGTTTTTTATATTTTATATATATGTTTATTCTGTTGGATGTGTGATGTAAAAATATTTCAGCTAGTTGGTAGCTTGAATTTGCATTCTCCTGAATAAGAAAATGAAATAATGCATTGATAAGATTCCTCTCACCCTTTCTCTGGGACATTCTGCACATTTATAAGGCTACATATACATTCAGTAGTTACTAAGAAGTGTGCCAGCAAGTCACTTGTCCTTTGTTGAATGTAAATTTAAATGCAGAAAATACATTCTTGAGAGTGTACATTGAGTACTTTCCCTGAGTCACATATAAATTTATCAGAAAGAATAGAAGTCTTACTGGTTTCAAGAGTTTAAGCACATAAGGCAAATCCCTGGCTTATCAGTATGCTATGTTAATCCAAGGAAAATCTTTAGTAAGTATGACTTAAAAAAAAAAAAAGAAAGAAAGAAACTCGGCAGGGACGTAAGAAGTTCTAGATAGTAAAGAAATCAGATCTGCACAGAATTAGCCTGTGCAAGTCACTAAACAACCAAACAAATAGCAACAAAAACAACCATAGAGGTAATTAAAATCCAGAGTTTCCACAATATATTATCTAAAATGTTCATTTCTAACCAAAAATGTTGAGTTATGCAACTAAGCAGAAAACTATGACACATATACAAATAAATATCAATAGCAAAACAAAGCAGAGCCCATAGAAACTATGTCTGAGGGAAGCAGTTGCTGGACTTAGACTATAAAGTCTTCTTAACAGCCACTATATTAAATACTCCCAAAAAACAAAGGAAAGTGTTGGAAGAATTTTAAGAAATAATGATTAAAATGACTCATTAAACAGA
>JAQZBX010037335.1:8134-23932 GCA_029593785.1 Cabassous unicinctus | reverse complement strand
AAACAAGAAAGAAAACAGCAACAACTAATAAAAAACAACCCAGGAAAACAGCCCTCCCTCCTAGGCCCCTAAGGAGCTTCTCAGGTGGCAGGTGCTCATCAATCAATCACCCTGCAGCCTGCTCTCCGCAGATGATGTACCAGGTCTTAGCAAATAAAATAAAGATATAAAAAAGAAAAAGAAAAAAGGGAACTGATAAAAAATAAAAAATAACAGATTCAAGAAAACCTAAAACAAAACAAAAAAATATCTGTCTTTATGTTCCTTGTCATAAGGTATCAGTGGGGTGCCTGATAACCCAGTGAATCACTCTCTGGATCATTTCTCTAAGGAGACCCAACAATTGAATCAGGGACCTTGTATATGCAAAGCAGGAATTCCTCCACTGAGCTACACAGGCTCCATGGGTTAAACAGGCTTCAGAGAGCTTATCTGGCTCTATCTGCCCCTTTCCTTCAGGCCGGTTAGGCTTCTAACTGCCAGAGCCAGGCTGGTGAGGCACCTGTCTCTGCCCCCTCTCTAAGCTAGTTCCTCTCTCTCCCCGGGAGGCTGGGTGTGACAGCCTGCCAGATCAGATCCCTCCTCCCCTCTCCCCTTGGCCGCCTCGGTGCCATTGAGGTCCTCTTTGACATTCAAAGGGGCCTCAGCTGGCCAAACTCACAGAAAAGAAACCACTCGCTACCCTCTGCCAGACCCCTATTCCACCCAGGGCATGTTCCATCCCACTCAGTTGGCTGCATTGAGTCAGGGGCTCTACCAAAGCTAATTGCTTTGAGGGCGGTGTTTTTGTGCCATTTCCAAGCATAAGGGCAAGTAACTCATGGTTTTCCTTTAACTTCTTTCCTTTAAGTTACCTCCTGGATGATGTACAGCACTTTCTCATTCTATAAATCTCCAAAGCTGCTCCCTTGGATAGGTTTTTGTGCCTTCTCCATTCTTTTTTGTGAGAGAGTTGGGCTTTGCCTACCTACCTCAATGCCATTTTCCCAGAAGTCTGCTATGCTATTTCTTGCCCAAAGTTTTGGTGTGCAAGTGTACGTATTTCTGGAGAGTATCCTAGGGGTGGGATTGCTGCAATATAGCGTATGTGTGTGTTCAGCTTCAGTAGATAACTTCCAAACACGATGACCAAAATGGTTATACCAATTTATACCTGCCAGTGGAGATGAAAGTGCCAGTTGTTCCATAACACTGACCAACACTGACCAACACTGTGTGTGTGTACATATAAATGTGTGTGTTTTTGTGTGTATACATGTATAGGACACATTCCATAATAGTTTTATATAGTATATGTATGATAGTATAATTTATAATACAGTGTTATAGCATATAACACATGTATAAAATAATTATTATATGTGTACACATGTATTTGTATACATTTGAGAAACTTTTATTTTGACGATTACAAACACAAAAGTAGGCAGACTGGTATAATGAGCCTTACCATCTGTGATATCATGGGCTATCCCACCGCAAGTAACCTCTATTCACTGGCCCATCCCTGTATTACTTCAAAGGAAATATTTGAGCATTTTTCTGAAAATAGACTCATTTTAAAAAATGTAACAAAAACTATTATCACATCTAAAACAAATAACTCCTTAATATCAATAAATGTCCAGTATTCATATTTCCTATCGTCTCATTGATGTGCTTGTTTATTTGGGTTTTACTATGTGTTTTATACAGTTTGCATGAGAATCCATATTAATTTCAACATTGTGATTAGTTGATATTTTAAGTCCCTACAAATTCTCCTTTAATTCTTTATACCCCAGCTGTAGTAGTTTGGCAGTTTGATGTAATTATAAATTCTAAAAATAGATATTGGATCATGCTTGTAAACTGGTCTGCTAATCTGGGCATGATTAAGTTTTGATTAGGGCGTTAACTGGGCCACATCAGTAGGGCATTGAGCCCCACCCCTTGGTGGATGGGGGAATCAAATATTAAAGGCATGGCAAAGGATAGAGGAAGCAGTTTTGATGTTGGAGTTCTGGTGAGGAAGAAGAGAAGGCCCCAGGATAGAAACTACCCATTCGCCTGAAAGTCACAGCTGGCCTTGTGGAGGAAACAGAGGAGCTAAGCCCGGAGAGAAACGCAGCCCTGGGAAGAGAGGAACCCAAGAAGCCTGAACCCTGGCAAACGTCGGCAGCTGTCTTGCTCCAACACGTGGCAATGGACCTTGGTGAGGGAAGAAACTTACGCTTTATGGCCCAGTAACTGTGGACTTCTACCCCAAATAAATACCCTTTATAAAGACCAACCGATTTCTGGTATTTTGCATCAGCACCCCTTTGGCTGACTAATAACACCAGGTATTTATTTGTTGAAGAAATTGATTATTTTCCTGTAGACTTTTCACAGTGTACAATTTGCTCACTATATTCTGGTGGTACAATGAAAATGTTCTGCTGCCCTCTGTATTTCCTAAAACTTGGTAGCTGGAGCTATTGCTTGAATACATATGTAGGTATGTGCATACGGATATGATATACATACTTATGTACAGATACAAATACATGCATGCCTTATATATATTTAATTTTTTCTTTTGTAAGACTACTTCCTAGGAGGTGTTGTGGTTTTCATGGGGAGATGCTTAATTTGTCTTTTGTAATGTTAATATCAGCTGATGCTCAAGATCTAGATCTTATATTCACTAGGATTTGCAAAGTGGTTATATTCTAACCTTCCTTGTTTGTTAGCTGAAGCCCTATGAAGAGAGAAACTTATTATTTTGCTACCCAGTAGTACTGTTTGTATAAGAAAGGCAATATAAATGCTTGATGCTTTCCCTTTGTTTAACAGTTTTCAAAATAATGAATTGGTTTCATTTTTCCGCAGGGGCCACTGAAGTGTTTCTGTTGCTGCTTGTTTGTAAACACATGGTTTTAAGTGGATGTGATGACCTTCCACTTGACTGCAGTTAGTATTCTTAAGCTTTGGGCTCCTCTTCCCACTGCCATGGCTGCAGTGGCCTTTGACATACTCTCTCTCTGGTTACGGCAAGGTGTTCCCGGCTCACCTTATATTTTCCTGCCCCAGCGGCAGTGCATTTAAGTTAATCTATAGGAGAGAAATGTGTGTGAAATACTTAGTCCTTCCCCGACTCTCCAGGCCATGCAACAGTGGCTCTAGGGCAGAACTGAGGGAGGCATGCAGGGAATATCTTTACCTTGTTCTTCTCCATGATGTAGAAATATCTTCCTGGCATTAAAAAAAAGACGTGTTGACTTATAAGAACATATAACATATATAATTAGTATCCCTGCCTTCAGAGTCCCTCAAACTTCTCTCCCTTCTTTCCTGGGGCCTCCAACTTCACCCCCTCCCCACATAGTGCCTGGAACTTTCACGTTCCTGGCACACTTGTATTAAACGTGCTCTCAGGAAAGAATCTGATCGGTTGTAGTCACTAATAAAACTAACTAACGCACGTCTGTTTCTCAGGGGGTATCTGCATGTTGAACAAAACACAAAGTTTTGAGCCAAAGGAATAAATCCCTAATTGTAGAATTGGACGCATGGGTTGGGTGGTGAAGCACACGTCTTAGACCCAGACCGTCTTTTGCTCCAAATTCATCCTATGTGGGAAGTTGACTCTTCCACTTCTGTGAATCTTGGTGGCAGCTGAGAAAAGTTTGGGTTTGGAGATGGGCATGGCTTGCTTCTGGCGTAGCAGCTCAGTAAGATCAGAGCCTACTTCCATTGGTGGAGCTGCAATCCAGGTTCCTCCCCCTGGATGGTAGTTATAGCCCAGCCCTAGAGGAGCTCACCCTCTCCTCCCTGATTCTGTTTGCTGCTAAGCTGGCCCTTGATTGGAGTTGATGTTTCCCAGATGTTCCTGCCGAGGCTAGTGGCTCCCCCCGCTCAGTCTTACACTCAAGCGTGGCTCATAGGAAAAAGTGATATTCAGTGCAGAACTCTCCTCCCCACCTGGTATGTGGGAGAGTGCCAGGGTCCTTGAACCCCGATACGTGGGAAAGTCAGCCAGCGACGTTACCCACGGGTGTGCACGTGGCATGTTTGTGTGGTTCCCGGAGTTCTTCAGGCTCTGGAGAGACACAATCAATGAGGAAAACTATGCGCTCCTGAGCACCTGGGGGCAGGGGACTGAAAGATGGCAACTCCACAACAGACACTTTTAGGCTGCCCAGCTGCAGAGGCCAGGAGAGCTGGACACCCCCCATGGAGGTGAGAGCCCACCAAACCAGGCCTGGGGGAGCAGCACACAGGCTAACTGGGCTCCACAAAATCTCCTCTGCTTACAAATGAATAAAACTTCTGAGGTGCAGCTTTAAATATAGCATGCAAACTACATCTTATAGTTTTATTATTTTTTAAATTTTATTTTATAAACATCTGTAAGTGCCAAACATATTCAGAGCATAAGCTCAGCAGCAGAAAGTCTTCTTTCTCTGCTTTATTTTTTATGTGTGTCTATAATAAATTACAGCATAATATGGCATACACAGTGCAGTGATACTAAGCTTGGATTTCAGAATGGGTTCATCTAAAGAAGTTACTTAACTTTTCTGTGCCTCAGTTTTGTCATCTCTGAGGTTGGAATAGTCATGGCACTGCCTAGTATGGGTTGTTTAATGATTTAAAAATGATAATGTATTAAAAGTGCTTCAAGTCCGTAGTGAATGACAGTTATCATCAGTGCTCTGTTCTTCATTATGAAGCTATTACTATAATTCTAGAGCTGCAGTTCTGAGCCAGGAGCATGTCTGGCTCATTTGGCATCTCTGGAGACAGTCTGAGTTGTCACAATTGCTACTAGCATCTGTGACTAAAGACGAGGGATGATGCTCTTAGACATTCTACAGTGCTCAGGAAAGTCCCACCACAGCTTCATATGCTCAAAATGCCGATTGTGCTGGAGGTGGGAAACCCTGTTGTAGACATAGACAAAGGAAGGACGAGGGAAGCAGAATGTGAGAACCCAATGGTCTTAGAGGCTGTGGTTTTGGGCTCCTTCTCCATCTCTCCCATAAGGAGGGCATGTGTTCCACTCAAGCTCTATGAGACCCCTGAATTCTGAGCTCCCTACTTATCTGTTAATGAAGCTGGGATTGTTTAGCCAAGGCTCTGTCTTTCCTTAAGGTCCAACAGAGAGCACACCCATTAGGGGAAAAAGAGGACACAAAGTGTATTCTGGAGACCCAGGTCCACCTTAGAGAACAGAACTCCTTCACCCTCCCAGTTTGTGCCTCTGAGCTCTGAGCAGCACTGGACACATTTGGACTAGGCAGTCCCCTTGGGTCGTGACATAGAGCATGCGGAGAAGGATGAGAAAAACATCGATACTTTCAAATAAAAATGGCCTGTGACATTAATAGATATATCATAAGTAGCATCTTCATGATCACAGTTATCTCAACACTGATGGTTAATGTTTGGAAAGATATTTGCAAAGACAGAATTGGCCATTGGTCTTTCAGGCGAAATCAACACAGGCAAAGCCTACTGCAAAAGTATGTCTATATCCCCAGGGGCCTATCTCCAAAGAAGACTGGATAACTTACACAGTGAGATCCATAAAAATATGCTGGAAAGAATTACTCCTGGTAATTGCATAATGAATAGCTTGCTGCGTCAGAAATGGAGGCTCATACTATTAATACACATTGGTACCCTAGCAAATCCGATTTAAAGCAGTCCTGTGGAGCAGATGGGCAGAAGTTGAAGGTGGCACACAGCAGAAACCCTGGCTCCTTGGCTACTTGCTTAAAGATGTTACGTCCTGCTAAAAGAGGACCACGCCAATTCTGTAAAATTGGCACAACTCCAGCCGCTGTGGCATCACAGAGGGGAGTAGGACCAGGGCCCAGCAGCCCTTCTGAAGGCATGGGTCCATGCAAAGCTCTGTTTCTACTGGCTGTCCAGGACTGCTTGCTCCCTCATTTTCAACACTTGTCTCATCACCAAGGCATCAACTGCCGCTGCCCAGCAATGGGCACCATCCACAGATGCATCCTTCCCTGGGGCTAAGTGTGGGTCTGTTTTACTCTTGGCACCCTGCCCTGGCTTCCAGGATTCTCCACTAGAGTCCCCTTTACAAGGAGTTGTTGGGCTGTGTAAATGTCTAGCGCTGCACCCCACTTGATAAGGCTGCTGGAGGACACATTTAATTGCAAGATGCACAGTGGCCTTGAAATGTATGAGTCTTTGGCAAAATCCAGGACTCCAGGAAAAGAACAATGTAATGGAACTTGGTAGCAGGTCTGGTAATTCATCTCCAAAAACCACTGGAGAACTTCTCCATTGCTTCGTTCCTTTTGAAATAACTTAAGAAGCACTCTTTTGCTAAATAACTGTAACAACAGAAACATAAGTGATAAAAAGGTTTATCTTTGCTCATACTATATACAAAGTTAGAAATAAGTCCCAATTGGCTCACAAAGACTCCTCCTTTGTAGCAGACAACCTGTCCTCCTTCAGTTTGAACTTAGCCCAAACTATGCCCTCGTAACACCATCAGTGGTCTTTACCGCACGGCACAGACCAGCGAGGGCACAGATGTGGCAGCAGCTGACGGGAGAATTTCCTCAACTGAGTGACTCATACTGGAAACCTAGCTTTTAAAATACTTATGCTGCAAAGCATTCGCGGCTTAATCTCAGTTGATTTCTAGGTTCAGATTGTCATGGTTTTTTCAATACTAAACAAAAGCAACAGCCCCGACTCGATAAATGGAACATCTGTGCTACCATTGTCCCCGAAGGCAGCAGAACCGTTTTCTGATTCCCTGGATTCTGACAGTGCTCCCATAGCTGTCAGGCACAATTAATGGAAAAAAGATAATCAGTGACAGCAGTCATCCAGCGAACACAGGTATGGGCCAGGATGTCTTAGTCACATACCATTTGTCACAACAGATGGAAAGGTTGCAGCCCCAAAGCTCAGCGTTTTTTGATATTTAACATTAGAGTTTAAGATTAAACTCTCAGCATAAATAGCACCACTACCAGGCTGTCGTTTGACCCAGGACAAAATGGCAAAGAGAGCCAAGACGCCTCATCACATCTGTGCACACACAGCTCCCCACGCTCGGCAACTCCCTTCTCCCCAAAAGGGTCTGGAAACCCTTATCTGTGGTGCCCACAGGAGTGAGGCTTACATCACACCCTGTGAATAGATGAGCTAAGCAATGGATGGTTTCAATTACCCATCCTTTGGAGATGATTCACAAAGCTTTATCTAGACTTGAGATTTTTCCTTGGAGCTTTAATTCTGTGCTTCCACCTGCTGCTCTTCCTTGCCACCTGGACACCTAGAGGCACCTCAGATGCCAGCCTGCTGCAGCTGGACGTGAGGGCCCATGCCAGTCCACACTCTGCTTCTGGCCTTTCACTCCTCTAACACACCCTCCTCCATGCCACGGAGTCACGGAGCTGAATGCTGCATTTCCACGCGACTTCAGCAGCCTCTGCTCTGACCACATCGCTAGCCCATGTCCCTCGTCCTGGAGTTCAAGGTCCTGAACTCTTCCTCCATCTCCCTCTCGACCCCCACCCCTTCCATCCCGCCCCCTGCGTCCTACTTGCTGAAGGACACTCACTCTCCTCTCCCAGTGCTGTCCTCTCTCTATCCCTATTTCAGAAATGTCCTTCTGAGCCTCTCTGCCCCTCCCCCCATGAGTGACTTCCAGCCCAGCGTCTCCTTTATGGGGCCTGCTGGGGTCTCCCCTCTCATCCCTTCCACCCAGCTCCATCATGCTTTTCTCTTTGATGGTATTTTTCCATTTCCACCTTAACAGTGCAGGGCTCACATATGCCTTCTCTCTCCTACTAGGCCAGGAGCTCTTGGAGGACATTTGTGTTTTCCGGAGGGCCGCGGGGGTGGGTACAGACAGCCTCCAGAGGGGGGCTTTTTCCACAGGAATTCCCTCATGTTGCCATCTTTAAACTCAGCTTTTTATGCTCTGAAGGCGAGTGATGATCTGGCCATACCCTCAGCCAGTCCTCCATGGGGTCTAGTGCCTCCTTTTGGAATGTGGGAATACATGCCACCTAGTTCTTTGTTCTCACCATTGGAGGCCTCAAGGAAACTGGGATAGAGGAGGCCCTTTTAAAACCTTGTTCCTTAAGCACGGAGCTTTAGAGAGTGTGAACCATCAGTAAGTACTGGTCTAGTGAAGGGTTAGTTATGTTGATTAAATAACAATTCTCACACCTTCTCCCGTACTTGACAGATTCCAATTCTGTCGGGCACTCCCCAAAATTATTATGGAAACACTGCCTATTATATCTCCTCTTAGCATTTTAAAGTCTCTGAAAAAGTCCCTCAATAGATGAAATTACTCACCTGTGGTTTAATTCAGCAGGCTTGTAGGGAGAAACATTTTTTCTACCACCCTTCAAATCACAAAACACTGCCTTGCAAAAATACAATGTTTGCAGTACTTGCCCCATGGATATCTGCATGGGTTCCTCCCTTCCACTGCTCAAGCCCGCTCTCAAATATATTAGTTTGCTGTTGCTGAGTAACAAACAGCCACAACCTCAGAGACCTAAAACAACACCCATTTGCTGTCTGGGAACAGCTTGCCTAGGTCTCCTGCTCAGGGTCTCACAGGGCTGCAGTCCAGACGTCTTCTTTTCTGCAGCTCCAGGTCCTTTCCAAGCTCATGTGTTTGTGGGCAGAATCTGCTTCCTTATGGCTGCAGAGCAGAGGTCCTCGTTTCCTTGTTGGGGTTGCTCTGTGCCTATAGAAACCCCCCAGCTCCCACCACACGACTCCTCATAGGTTTTTTCAAGGCCAGAAGGAGTGTCGCTCCCTCCAGTTCAGAGAGTGTCTTACAAGGTAACTATGGAGGACACGCCATCCCCTTTGCCACCGGTGTCCCCTGAACAGGGAGGGCAGTAGGAAGGGTAGTAAACCACGGAGGGTCTTTATAGTATTATGTCCACCCACCATCTAAGCAGCCACTGCTGACAACCCAACAAAACAGAGCACGCTCCGGACTTCTCTGTGACATTACCGAACTTGACTTGGCTTCATTGCCATGGTGACTGTATGACATTTTATTCATGCTTTTATTCTTAACTTATTTTCTGCCTTCATTAGAAAGGAAACCTCCAATGGGCAGACATTTTGACTCTGAGGGGCACTGTTTTATATCCAGCATCCGCAAGCATGCTTGATGCAGATGAGACATTAAGTAAATATTGGCTGGATGAGTGGACGGGCTGATAATAATCATGCCTGTTCATTTTTGCCTCAATGTACCCATTCTGCCAAATGCAGCACCCCCTCTGTGGCAGTTTAATATTGTTTATGAATTCCAAAAATAGATATTGCATTATGTTTGTAAAATGGTCTGTCCCTCTGGGTATATTAGATTATATTGGATTCAGAGGTTTCACTTTTTAAATAATGATTAGGACTTTGATTGGGCCATGTCAGTAGGACATTGCATCCCCTTGGTGGGCGGGGACTCCCAGAGAAAAGACAGTTTTGAGCTGAAGCACAGGAAGTAAGCACACAGAGGAGCAGAGCAGCTGAGCCTGGAGAGAAACAGGCCCCAGGAAGTGAGGACCCCAGGAAGCCTGAACCCTCGCAGACATCAGCAGCCATCTTGCTCCAACACGTGGCAACAGACTTTGGTGAGGGAAGTAACTTATGCTTTATGGCATGGTAACTGTAAGCTTCTACCCCAAATAAATCCCCTTTATAAAAGCCAACAGATTTCTGGTATTTTGCATCAGCACCCCTTTAGCTAACTAATACACCCTCCTCAGCTGTTATCTTTCTCAGTCTTCCAGCAACATTTGACCCAGCTCATCACTGCTTCCTTCTTAAACGACTTCCTTTTCTTGCCTTCCTGGCTATCTTTTTCTCTTGGGTTTTGAATCTCTAACCCAACTAGCAGTTCCTTCTTAGCCTCCTTGCTGACACCTCCTCGGAGATGTTGTCACATTGTCAGGAGCTCTGGAACTGTATCCAGAAACCTGCCTCCTCTGTGTCTGTATGTGCCCGGAACTCCCTCCAGCCCCAGCTCTAGGACAAATGACTCTTTCTGAACCCAGAGGCAGAGATCACTTTCAGTCCCCTCTCATGTCACATTACTCTGCTGCTTCAAAGACTCCCACAGTTTCTCTTTGCACCTAACAATGGCGCCCAACCCCTCTGCAGTGGCTTCCAAAGCCTAATGTGATGAGGACCCTCTACCTCCTGACCTCCTCCCAGACAGAAGCAGGTGCACAACCATCTGCTTCTCAAGAAGCCAGGCTCTTCCTGGAAACAGGGACTTTGTGCTGCCTATTCCCTTGTTGGAAATACTCTCCCAACCACCTTGTTTGCACAGCTGTTTCTGTTCCTCCATTCAGGTCTGTATTAGTCAGCCAAAGGGGTGCTGATGCACAATACCAGAAATCTGTTGGCTTTTATAAAGGCTATTTATTTGGGGTAGAAGCTTACAGTTACCAGGTCTTAAGATGTAAGTTACTTCACTCACCAAAGTCTGTTGCCACATGTTGGAGCAAGATGGTTGCCGACATCTGCCAGGGTTCAGGCTTCCTCTTCCTCTTAAGGCTCCGTGGTCCCAGCTTCTTCCAGTATCAGCTGTAGGCTGGGATAAGTCTCATCTCTCTCCCGGGCTTGTTTCTCTCCAGGCCTACCTGCTCTGCTTTCTCCACAAGGCCAGCTGTAACCTATCAGGAAATGGCTTATCTCTCTTCCCAGGGCCTCTGCCGTGTCAAATGGAACCTTCTCTCTTTCCTCATGTATCTGCTTCTCTGTGTATTTACTTCCCGTGGCTCCAGCATTAAAACTCCAACTGTCTCCTCTGCTGTGTAGTTCCCTTGGTGGGCAGGGACTCAATGTTCTACTGATGTGGCCCAATCAACACCTTAATCATAATTTAATCAAGTAAGAGTGAAACCTCTGAATCCAATACAACATAATATGCCCAGAGGAACAGACCAGTTTACAAACATAATCCAATATCTATTTTTGTAATTCATAAACAATATCAAACTGCTACAAGGTCTAAGCTTCATTGGCACGTCCTGACTCTGGTATAGTAGATACCTGCTGATCATTAGAGATAGCCTCATCCTTTAAAAGTTCTCTGCACAACATGTGCCACTGGTCAATTGCTTTATTTTTGTTGTATTTATGAATTCGTTGACTTGCTACCTCTCTCCCTACAAGAATGTGGCTCAGCAGTCTCCTTCACATGCCCCCCGGTGCCTGGCACACAGTAAGTGCTGATTAAATACCACTTGATAAGTATGTGACTGTCAGACATTTGGCTCTACTGCTGTGGGTGGGGGCTCCTGCTTCCCAGGACCTGACCACTCAGGCATGGGCAGTAAGAGGGCCTTGAGGTCCTGGAGGCCAGAGCCAGGCCTTGGGCTTTGGAACCAGGTCTCAGAACTGTCCTGGTTTCTGTGATTCAGGTGGGCATTTCTCAGCAAGAAACAAAGGCAATTCCAGAGTTAGCAATAAGATGTTACATTGATTAGATTTGAACCATATGCGACAGTAATACAAAACCACTTGGTTGAAAAAAATTAGAGTATTTTCATGTATCTCAATATCAGTGAACTTTATGTGTGTATATGAGGAAATGCAGTCTTTTCTTTTTTCTTTTCTTTTCTTTCTTTTCATTTTCTCCTTCCTTCCTCCCTCCCTTCCTCCCTCCCTTCCTCCCTCCCTCCCTCCCTCCCTGCCTTCCATTCCTTCTTTCCTTCTTTCCTTCTTTCTCCTCTTTCCTTTTTAACCAAGTTCTTTTGTCTGTGAAACAAGATTTGCCTACATAGAAAATTAGTTTTTCACTGGTTTTGAGAGTGGCACGGTGGAATCATTCACCATCAGAGAAATGTCTGATCAGGTTTGAGAAAGGGAGACTGTGGAATCTCACCCCACACACCCATGCAGAGATTATGGTACAATAAGCCACTTTTACTTCCATAAGTCTCTTTTAGTTTATAGGAAAAATGCAAAAGTCAGTCCAGCAGTTATTGTCAAAGTTTAGCTAATCTTTCTGATGATGGATGGATCAGTTTATCTAAAGCTTGGACGTTTCTTTGTGATCCTGGCACTGTGTTATCAGAACGAATCATGGATAACATAGTCACTTTCTTTCGGGTCCCGTCCAAAGCAGTTTTCAGTACGTTACTGAGCGCTTCAGGAGAAGGCAGAGCGTGTTGGTTCCAGAGCTCAGGAAGATGCTGGTCCCTTGGGAACGTTCTCCCAGCCCAGCAGGACGGCAGTTTAGATCCTGAACGTGATAGCTAATGGGCCTTGAAATTTTACCATACTTAGAGCAACTACAGATGCTATTCTGATTCCAGTGCTGCGTTTGTGATCCATTATTTACTGGTTCTGGAGAATTTGTGTTAATATTTTATTGTGATGTTGCAGCTCCAACAATGATATATTTTATGCCTTATCAGCTACAGCAAGAAAACACTTCATTTGCACCTGCTGTGATGTCTCAAATCACAGTTTTGCAAAGTGGAAGAGAGAAAACTTGGGCCCTGACTGGCTGGTTTATGTCCCCACTGACAGATAATTTCAGACTTGTCCATCACTTTTAAAAAGTGCAAGGGCTTTTTTTTTTTTTTTTTTGAGTAGGGCTGTCCTCTCTGTCAGGGAGTGTATATGGTTGTTGATGATCCCAAAGTAAGTTTTGGAGTTGAAGTGATATTTCACAGTCCACCATTCTGTAAAATATTTCAAGTGGTTTGTTCATTTAACATATTTCCCTTGAAGCTAAAGTCACTCTTTTATCCGAATATATAACTTAATAAGCCTCCTGCTGTTTATCTCTCCTTGCTTTTTTTTTAAAAAAAAAACAAATCAATTTTATTGATACATATTAATAAAGCCTACAGTTCATCCAAAGTGTACAATCAATGGTATTTGGTATCATCACATAGTTGTGTGTTCATCACTTCAATTAATATTAGAGCATTTTCATTATTTCAATGATAAATATAAACAAAAAACAGACAAACAAGAAAATTCCTCACCTCTCAATCTCTGTTTCCCCTCTTGTACACAGCTGCTATTTCTGACTATTCTTACACAATTATTTGTGCATTTATTTTGCAGTTTTATTGAGGCATATTCACATACCATATGATCTATCCAAAGTGTATGATCAATGGCTTTTAGTGCAATCACAATGTTGTACATTCATCATCACAAAAATTTTAGAAGTTTCATTGCTCCAAAAAGAAAGACTCCACATGGCTAAGCATTCCTTTCTCAGCCCTGCATAACCACTCATCTAATTTCCTCTTTATAGATTGATTTATATTTACTTGTTATGTAAATGGAATCATACAATATGTAGCACTCTGAAGAAGACCCCTCTCTCTCCTTGCTTTTTATTTCATCAGGAGCACTTCGTGTCATTTCCAAAACCTGAGGATTTAAATTGGCACCATGGCTTCCCAGACATTTCCAAGGGTAAATTGGGATTTTGCACATATACATAACAAATATTTCTTTTGCGCTTTTCCCTCTGGAGAGAATACTTTGTTTCCACTTTGAAGGTGGCTTGCAACTTGATGCAAGAGACCAGCCCGCAGAGTCTCAGTGCTTATGCATGATATTCTCCAAGCCCACCGAGCTCAGGAAATTCACCGCTGACTGTCGCATCCAAACACGTGATCAAGCATATACAATGACACAAACAAGCAATCTGGCCATTTTGAAGATAAGAAAAGCTAAGCTTAGCAATTGGCCCATTGTGTAGCTGTTATTCAGGCGGTCCAGGGTATGGGGGAAGATGGTTGCAAAATAGTCAGTCAGCTCCTATGTCCATCCTATCCATTACTGAAATGGAATTTGAGATGATCACATCTTTGCTTGGCAGGTGACACCATAAACTAAGCAAGCTGTCAACGATTTCCCCTGGACATTTATACTGTAAGACAAAACTCAGCAGTAAACAAGATAAATAAAATCCATTAATGATTCTTATTGATTAAGGGTCCTTGGCTCTTGGCATAAACGTATTTTATCCTAACAGTTTCTGTATATTTTAATTATTAGTCAAGATGTTGTATTGGAAAAATCTAGTAATCTGGGAAAATATGTATATTTTTAATATATAAACACACACACATACTGACATACACACGTATTTGGATTCATTCCTTTGTATCTTCAGCATACACTCCAAGTTATACCAGTTATACCACTTTTACAAGTTATACCACTTTTTTCCTCTACAATGTTTACTCTGTTAAAAATACATTTGGACAGTTAACAGTCTTATTTCTGTGGACTGTGACATCATCTTGTGGACTGATGCACCCATTTACTCTGACAAATTTTCTGACTCATTGAGTTAGTAATTGGTCATGTTAGATGGTATAGTTTTACATTTGTGTGGGGAGCCTTAGGATATGTTGCCTTCACATCGCAAGCATTACATCTTACATTCCCTGACACATGGTACATATTTCTAAAATGTTTTAGACAGATTATTAATGGCACTCACAATTATTTATATATGTTTAAATATCTGCAATTTAGCCAGCTTAGATACGGTGTTAATCTGTGCATTAACAAATAGTTCCTCTAAAAATGAAAATGAAAACAATCTGTCTAATAGATGTGCATATGGGACAGAGACTGTGAAAGCATGTCTACAAACCAACCAACCAAGAATAAATATTCAGGCGTATTAACTATTGACATGGTCGAGAGAGGGTGCTTTTTATTCCCATTTTTAGCCCAGATAGTGGTCAATTTCATTAAGAATTTGCACACATATTTGGAGAAAAAGAGATTATAGACAATTTATATCTGATCAAGTAGTGATTCTGCTGAAAAACATTTGCTTCTGTAGCATAACAGTACACATTCTGCAACATAATTTGGGAAAAATATTCTTCACGTTGGCTAGTGTTTCATTTTATATAACTTATTTAGCATCCTCACAACAATTTATTTTTAATAACTTTATTGAGGCATAAATTACATACAATAGACTGTATATATTCAAATTATACAACTGGGTAAATTTATGCATGTGTGTACACCCATGATAACTATAGCACAATCAAAGTAGTTAACATAACCATCAACTCTGAAATTTTTCTCATGCCCCTTGTTAATCCATCCTGCCCATCCTCTTCCTGCCACATCACCCCAGACCCCAAGGAACCTCTGGTCTCCTTCCTGTAACTGGGCATTAGTTTGCACTTCCTAGAATTTCATATGCAAGGAATCATACAGTCTACACTCTCTTTGGATTCTTTCACTCAGCAAAATTATTTTGAAATCTATCTATGTCGTAGCATGTATCAAAAGTCATTCTTTTTTATTGCCAAGTAGTATTCCATGGTGAGGATGTACAGCATCTTGCTTGTCCATTCATCTCTTGATGGACATTTGGGTTGTTTCTAGTTTTGGGCTATTGCAAATAGGGCAGCTGTGAGCCTCTGTAATAAAGGTAGGCATGGATGCACACTTTCTTTTCTCTTGGGTAAATGCCTAATGGTGGAATGGCTAGATCACATGGTAGGTATAGGTTTAACTTTTTAAGAAAATGCTAAACTCTCCCAAAGTTGTATCATTTTATACTACAATCAGCTATGCTTGACATCTGTGTCTTGTTTCTGATTTTAGTGGGAAAGCATTTGATTATTCACCTTCATTATGATATTGCCTGTACTGTAGATTTATCAAGTTAAAGAATTAGCATTCTACTCCTAGTTTGAGGAAAGTTTTTATGAGGAATGGATAATGGGTTTTGTGAAAAACTTTTTTTTTTTTTTTGCATTTACTCATAGGGACACCTGGTTTTTCATTTCC
>JAQZBX010037334.1:0-23832 GCA_029593785.1 Cabassous unicinctus | reverse complement strand
AGGAGGAACCCCACCTCACACCATATACAAAAATCAACTCAAAATGGATCAAAGACCTAAATATAAGACATAGAACAATCAAACTCCTAGAAGAAAACAGAGGGAACCATCTTCAGGACCTTGTGTTAGGCAAAGTTTTCTTAGACTTTACACCCAAAGCACAAGCAACAAAAGAAAAAACAAATAAATGGGACCTTATCAAAATTAAAAATTTTGTGCCTCAAAGGACTTTATCATCATGGTAATAAAATGGCAACCTACATAATGAAAGAAAATATTTGAAAGCCACATATCCCATAAAAGGTTAGTATCCAGTATATGTAAAGAAATTCTTCAACTTAACAACAAAAAGACAAACAGCCCAATTTAAAAATGGGCAAAAGACTTCAATAGACATCTTTCCAATGAAGATATAAAAAAGGCCAGAAAGCACATGAAAATGTGCTCAACATCATTAGCCATCAGGGAATTGAAAATCAAAACCACAATTAGATACCATTTCATACCCATTAGAATGGCTGCCATTAAGGAAAAAAAAAAAAAAAGGAAAATAGCAAGTGTTGGAAAGGATGCACAGAAATAGGAACACTCATTCATTGTTGGTAACAATTTAAATGATGCAGCTACTGTCGAAGACAATTTGGTGGTCCCTCAGAAATCTGAGTAGAGAACTTCCATATGTCCCAGCAATCTTACTACTAGGTATATACCCAAATGAATTGATAGCAGGGGCTTCAAACAGATATTTTCACATCGATGTTCCTAGTGGCATTATTCACAATTGCCAAAAGATGTAAGCAACCTAAGTATGCACCAACCAATGAATGGATAAATAAAATGTGGTATAAACATAGGACGGAATGGAGTCCTGATACATGCAATAACATGGAAGAACTTTGAAGACATCATATTGAATAAAATAAGCCAGATGCAAGAGGATAGATATTGTATTATTTCACTATTTAAAGCAATTAGAATAAGCAAACTCATAGAGTCAGAATGTAGAATATAGGTTATCCGGGGATGGGGTGGGGATAGAGAATGGGAAGTTAGGGCTTAAAATGTACTGGGTTCTTATTTGGAATAATGGAAATGTTTTGGTTATGGATGGTGGTGATGGTAGCACAAGATTTTGAAAACAATTAATAGTACTGAAATATATCTGAATATGATTAAAAAGGGGAAATGCTAGACTGTATATATGGTAACAGAATAAAAATTTGAAAGAAATCCATGGGGCTATACTACACAGTGAACCCCAAGTTAAACAATGGACTTTGATAGTACTATTATAAAAATGTGCTTTCAATTATAATAAATGCAAGATGTTGGTGGCAGTGTGGTATATAGGAATCCTGTATTTTATGCATGTAAACCACAACTTCTCTAATAAACAAAAACAATCCTGTATAGAGCCTCTTTTGGCATTTTTTTATGGTGTAGCAATAGGCAAACTACAGATGAGGGTGGGAAACTTTGCTCTTTGAGAAGTCACTGACTAACAAGAAAAAAAAAGACAAATGTATATGCATCTGTAAAATTGACTCTGTTTCTTATGTTTTGTTTAATGAAAATAAAAAATAACCAACTCTAAAATAATGGCAGGACATTATAATTGAATCCAATGATATTAGATAGGATAAAATTAAAATATATTTGAGTTTTATATTGTGACCAGTTAAGGAAGTGGGAGAAGATGGAAAATGAAATAGAAAGGAAAGGAATAGATATGGAAGAAGGGGATAGCAGTGTTCCTTTAAGAGACAGAGCTAGAGAGAGAGGAGGGAGACAAGATAAGAATAGGAGTAGAAGGCAAAAAGCATAAACGGAAAAGTGACGGATGAAGAGAAAAGAGAACGAGAAAGAAACTTTAAGGGCTGAAGACAGGATGAATAGGGAAAAGAGAACTAGAAGATACAAGAAAAAACTATGAGCCAAAAATGAATGTTAATGTGGGTAAATGTTTCTTGTCCTGCATTTGGTGCCCAATTGGCTATGAGCATTAAATAAGTAATCACTGCTATATCCATACTGCCAGTATATCCTGTTGTCTGGAATAATTAATTCAACACTGAGAAATAGGCTTGATATTATTTTCATATTAGAATGTGATTGTGGAATAAAGTTTTGTTTTCTTATGGAATTCAGTAGGTTTCATATGTGTGTGAAGAAAATGTACTTTACTTTTACATATCCAACAGTTTATTACCAATGGGTCAAAAGTCTCCAAAAGATTAAAAAGTGGGATTTTCTCATTCCAAAATACTTGTAAGCAGCACTTCAAAGCCAGCATTTACTTTGTTCATTTTACATTTTCTTTTCAAATTAAATTCACTTTTAACCTAATTGAGTCCAAGGAGATAAAAAACAAAACAAAACAGTAATATACTTTAAATTATTTGTCACAATTTCATACCTCTTAAATTGTCCTTGTAAAAGACTACAAGTGAAAAAACATATGAAACAGCTCTGGCATTCTTTCTCTTTTGGAATAGCTCTTTGTTGGAGGCTGTGATGTACCACCCAGATTACCCTTTTGGAATAAAGGACTTATCACGCCATTGGCTTAGACTGCTCCTGGAGGAAGGCCCTCAGCTGTCACGCCCTTACCATATGATGATTGCCTCAGCTGAAAAGAGCCACTTCTCCCAAGGGCAGTTGCATCAGATGTTTAAACACAGTACTGCCCAGTACTGCACAGTACTGCCCTTAGTCCTAGAAAAATGGAGCCTCTGCCTTGTCCCTGTACCTCAGGGGTTCTGCCCTTAGGAGAAACTACCTCAAAATTGTCTATATCCTGCTCTAGTGTCTAGGGCGAGCTGGAGCCAGCAATGCTTTCTGTCCAGGGTGCCTTGAACCCAGACTTGGACGGAGACTCATTTGTGCACAGTCCCTGTTTTTCACATTTATAACACTCTGCAACCTTATACCAACCCAGCCCTATCCTCCCTAGTTGTCAGGAGAGCTCCAGGACTGGTATCTATGGGTTTATCCTGGAGTTTCATGGCAAGAACTTGGTTACAGGAGGTCAGTTGGAAAAGCATTACTTTTATGGAATTACATGAGAGTTGGTCACAATCACGGGGCTGAAATGCTGATTTTAGATGCATGTCACATTAGACACAAGATGATTTAGTACTCTGGGCTACCTACAGTCTACCACTAATCCTTGGATTTGAACTACATTTGTGGGCCCATGCATTGCATCTTGCCTGTTCCTGCTTGCACATTATTGCCTGCACCTAAGGGCAATGGGGATGGCAGTAGGCATTCAGTACCTTGTGCATCCCTTGCTACTGGGACCCAAAGTGGTCTCTTCACCCTCTCCTGAGGCCATATGATAAGAGTCAAGCAGTCCTCCAGGTGTGGCCACACCTATATCCTCCAAGGGTTTTAAATATCATTGCTCTGCAATGCCAATGGGCCCTTCCAATCAATGTCCTCTGATGCTTCTGATCTTGCCTCATGCTCTCCAAGGTCAGTCTTAAACTATGCCAGATGAATAGACATTCCTTGCAGGAATAAGACTTCTTTTCTCACTTCTTCCACTGACCCCTCACCTATCTTCTCTGCTGGTGGTGTTATGTGAAAAACAGGAGTGAGGTCAACACCAAAAGAGAGAATATTACAGGAATGCAGTGTCTATGTCTTAAAAAATTCAAGATTAGAAGATATGCTTTTCTACATTTATGCTATAAAATTCTGAGTGATACATTTAACATGACCAGAAAATGAATTATCATATCACGTTCTGGCACATCCTAAAACTTGCAGTTATAATCATCATCCATGAAGCACAGTAACAATGGAAGCCAGTGTTCATGAGTAGCATAAAGAAGGATGCAGCATCATTACTGATGGTGTAACCAGCATAAAATAAATGATTTTATGGGACTGCAGAGGCAAGAAGATTTATACTGTTTCCTTACAAATAGGATCTGAAAAGCCTTGGCATTGTGAGTAATGGTGGCCATGCTATCTTTTTCTTGGGGGGTGGGGAGGGCTGGAGAGTGGATAAGAAAGTAGCCAGGAATGACACCTTAAGAATAAATTAGGCAAAGATTTGTTTCCTGGACCTAAACAGGAAGATATGTAGCCTGAACACTATGTGCATGTGCAAACCAGACAATAAACAAATATGTAAGTTTCTCTTTTCTATTTGTCATTCTAAATCTTCATCAAGAAATTGCTTTGCCTCATTCAGGCATATCAACTTTGTAATCCATTTTTTAAATCAAATTGTTCATAGAGACCCGAGTCCCACAAAATGCATTTGTCCAGGAGCTCACACACCCTTGAGATGGCATTGACTGAATGATGTGGAGTTAGGAAGGTCCAGCATTCCCAGCCAAATTTGAGACAAATATGAAGGTCATATTAACTTAAGAGCTCCCCCACATGTTTAGCTGAGGCTTCCACCAAGACCACATCACAGCTAAACTCCAGCTGCCCAAACCTGCTTCCTTCCCTTGTGCTGTTCATAAGAGCACTCAGTCCGGTAAACTTGCATGTTAATCTCAGTGTAAGAATCTGCTTCTGAAAATACCTAACCCACAACACCCTCAAATACTGTTGAATATAAGGGCCTGTAAAAAAAATGACCTTCCCTAATTTAGTAAAACTTTGCTTTTAGAACACTTATTTGGATTATGAAGTATGTGTATATTAATGAGTTGTATTTACTGAGAATCTGGTTTTTGAGGTTGCACGAGTTTACATGAACTGAAAGGCCTTTGATAGTTTTGTATTAAATCTGTTTCTACATCTCCCTTCTTTCATGGTAATTATGTACTCTCTGCTTCTTTTCCTTTCTGACCTCCTATCTTTATTTAGCTAAATTGGAGAGAAATATGAAGCTCTCTCTAGTCCAGGGTTTCTTAACATGGAAAGATTTCAAGGAGTCCATGAGCTTGAATTGAAAAAAATCAATTTATTATCTTTATTTTCTCTGACCTCTAACTGAAATCTAGCATTTCCTTCACTTATGAATGTATGCAATAAATTACAGTACTATTCATTTCATATCACATTACAGTTGTTGCATATCTTAAAAAATTGCTTATGCTCATCCATACTTTGAAAGACGATAGTTGTTAGACCTGATGCTAGTTGAGTGTCATAAAACTATCTGCTGCTACATTCTAAGAAGGAGTTCATGGTTTTCACCTGACTGGCACAGGGGTCTGTGGAACAAAAAAGGTTAAGAATCCCTGCTCTAGTCTTAACTAGGAAAACTTGGACTATTGTCATCAGGAGCCTGCTAGGTTTTAATAGCAACTATCAAATTACAGCATTTGTAGACCACTATTGCCATCTAACATTCACCACTCCAGTTAGCTTCATTGTCCTCTATAAACTTCTGCTTTTCTTTACGGATGATGACTTCTTGAAGTAGTATAAAGTAACAAAAGTTGGAGAGTGAACTAAATTTATGGAAGAAACATATAAAGGAAAAAAAGTAAACTTTTATAAAAAGATAATAACAAATAGCAAGGATTAAAAATGATCTATCATTACAAATAATAGAAACATTAGAAACAAAATAAGGGAAACAATTTTATTCCACTGTGGATGAAATGAAAATTCAACTTACCAGAAGTGACATAAGAGGAAACAGATTATATGAATAATCCTATCAGTATTAAAGAAAACTGAATGGTTAAACATGTTCCTATAAAGAAAACTCTTGTTCCAGCAAGCTCCACTGAGGAATTATTTCAATCATTTAAAGTAGAAATTATTTCAACATAACTTATTCTTGGGCAGAAATAAGCAAATCTTTAAAAAAAAATCACACTGAATCCAGCAATTATCAAAATGATAATTCGTAGTAGCTAGGTTGTATTTATTATATGAATGTAAAATTTGGCTATCTAAAAATTAATTTATGTAGTTCACATTAACAGAAAAAAGAAATATAGTTTGACCATCTTAATAGATGAGGGAAAAAGTGACAAAATTCAATATCCATTCACAATAAAAACTCTTGGGAATAAGGAATAGAAAAGGTTTGTACCAAAAGTTATGGGAAACATCAATTTTAATGGTATATTATTGTAAGCTTTTCTCCTGAGATCAGAGAAGAGGCAAGGTGTCCATTATCAAAATTTCTATTACACAATTTGTATATAGGTCCAAGCCAAGGTATCAGAAATAGAAATGAAGAAAAAAATTGTCAATATTCATAACATCATGATTATGTAAGCAAATATTTTTAAAACTATAATTGAATTAATAGAAAATGATAACTTTAATAAAGTATCTGGACATAAGGCAAATATAAAATATAAATCAACTGCATTTCTCTACACCAGAAATAAGTAGATATTAAAAGTTTTAAATGGACTGCATTTACAATAGCATAAAAATATCAAATATTAGTACAACCATTTTGGAAACTTTTTTGGCAACATCTACCAAAATTGAAAGCATGAATACCCTAGGTCTCAGTAATTTCACTCTTAAGTTAGAGCTAATAGAATTTCATACCTATGTTTCCATTAGCACTATTTATAATAGCCCATCTCAAACACCCATCAATAACAGAATGGATCCATAATTGATGGTTTTTACAAAATGCAATACTATACAGTGATGAGTACAAATGAATAAAATATACACAAAAATAAGAATGAATTTCTTAAGTATAATGTTGTCCAAAATAAGTCAAATGAAAAAGAGTATTTACTGGAAGATTTAAATTCAAAAGCAGATTGAAAGGAGACAGAAAAGGTGCTTCTGGGATGCTGGTAATATCTGTTTCTTGATCTGGTTCCAGTTATAAGGATGGTTTAACTTGGTAAAAACCCATTGAACTGTTCACTGATGATATGTGCACTTTTCATGATATTATACTGAAGAATAATAATTCTAACAGAAGACATGGCAGTTTGACGTTATTTATGAATTCCAAAAGAGATATTGCTTATGTTTGTAAACTGGTCTGTTCCTCTGCACATGAAACCCTTTGATTGTATTAGATTCAGATGAGATGTCTTTGATTAAATTATATTAAGATTAGGGCTTTGATTCAACCATGTCATTAGGACAGGCAGGGTTGAGTCCCCACCCGCTTGATGGGCTGATAAAACAGACTCTCACACAGAAGCAGACACACAGAGAAGAGGAACACAGAGGAAGATAGGCAGCTCATTAAACATGGCAGTGGCCCAGGGAAGAGAGATGAGCCTGGTAGTCTACAGCTGACCTTGTGAAGAGAGCAGAGATGCTGAGCCTGGAAAGAAATGAACCCAGGGGAGAGAGACGAACTTTAATCCAGCTTACAGCTGAGATCAGAAGAAGCTGGGACCATGGAGCCTTCAGAGGAAGAAGGAAGGCTGAACCCTTGCAGATATTTCCCACCACCTTGCTTCAAGATGTGGCAAATGACTTTGAGTGAGCAAGTACCTCTTCTGGTACCTTGAGTTGGACTCTTTAGGGCCTTGTGACTGTAAGTTTCTACCCCAAATAAATACCCTTTATAAAGGCCAACAGATTTTTGGTACTTTGCATCAACATACCTTTGGCTGACTAACACAGAAGATGTGTAAATCTTCTCTCAGAAAGCTATAAAATGTGGATTGAAAAATTCATTGTAAAGTTGCCAGTTCTTCCAAACTAATATACAGATTTAATACAATTTCAATTTTGGGGAAATTGACAAGTGATTCTAAATTTATATGGAAGTACCAGTGTGGAGGATCAGGCATAATAAAGACAATCTTGAAGAAAATCACTTGGAAAAAGAACTTCCTCTTCTGGATGTCAGAATTTACAAAGCCATAGTAATTAAATAGGTGAGACATTTGTTTTTAGACAAACAGATGGATGGAATGGAATGGAATGGAATGGAATGGATTAGAGAACAGGGAAACATAACCATGCATATTACACTGCAAGGGCAGGAGGAAAGGATATTCTTATATTTTTAAAAAGTTGTTGGCATAACCAAATATCCATTTCAAAAAAGTAAAACAAAAATCCATACTAGATGACTTTTAGAGCTAAATATGAAATAAAACCAATAAACCTTTTGGAAAATAATATAAGAAAATATCTTCATAACCTCATGGTAGAGAATTACATCTTAAATATTGAGACAGAAAACAATGATAAGGGAAATATTGATAAATTAGTCTATATTAAATTAATTTTATTAATAAAAATTTAAAATAGAAATAAAAATTGAATTATAATAGAGTGACAAGGCAATACACAGAACAGGAGAAGGCATTTGCAACACATATCCCTAACAAATAGCTCCTATTCAAAATCTATGAAGAATTCTCACTAATAAAAAACCAAACTATGGCAACTCAACAGGAAGATGGGCAAAATACTTGTATTTTGTATTTCACAAAAAGGAATATCCAAGCAGCCAATAAACATCTGAATGGTTGTACAACATCTTGATTAATCAAATAAATGGAAATTAAAAAACAGTGACATAGAATTAAATATCCATGAGAATTAGAATAAAAAGGATTACAAATATTGGCAAGGAAGGGGAACAATTGGGAGCTTTCAGTCACTGCTTATGTGAGCATAAATTAATACATTCACTTTAGAAAATTATTAATTATCAAATAAATCTGAAGATATTTCTGTCCTAGAACCCATCAATTCCACTCTTGAGTATTCTCAACAGAAATGGATTTCACACGTAACAAAAGATATGGAAAAGAATGTGCATGACCACAAAATTCATAACAGTACCAAACTGGAAGTGACCTGATTTCTAACAATATTAGAAGCAATAAATAAATTGAAGTATAAACATACAATGAAATAGCATGCTCTAATAAAAACAAATGAAAAAAATAGCTACATATAATAAATGGATGAATTTCACAAACATAATATTGATAAGAAGAGCTTTACCACAAAAGAATACATATGGTAGAATTTCGTTTATATGGTACTTGAAAATGATAGAAGTAAACTCTATTGTTTTAGAATGTACACTTATATCTTAAAATTGTGATTAGAAGTGAGGAAATGATAACAAAATAATCAGGAGAGTAATTACCCTTGTCAGGGAGAGAAATTAGTGACTAAGGGGAGGCATGAAGATGGAATTAAGTCTTTATGTTACTACTAAGATATTTTTCATGTGACATTTTAAGTATGTTAGCCAGAAAAAAAGTTCTGCCACAAATTGTCCACTCACTGACCATCTGCAGGATGCCTTTTATACAGGCTACAATGAGCAGAGTGCCCTCTAGAGTTATGGAATAAAAAGACCCTGTCAGGCATTGGTGGTAGGGGGATATGTGGGAAAGTGTGCACCTGGAGCATGCTTCTGTGGAATATGAATGTGTTCATTTTGGCATAGGGTGTTATCTCAGTGGGTGGAGACTCATGTAATAAACAAGAAAATAATTAAGCTCTCATCCTGGGGAGTCCCGCTACATTCTCAAATAGGGGGGACAAGAACATCGTGAATACATAGACAGTGCCTAATAAAAGAAAACAAACCATTATGTCAAGCCCTCAATATTAATGCATGTAACTATGAACCTTATTGGTCAAAAATTGAAACTTAGTGGTTGCCATAGGTTCCAAGGGGAGGGGGAGGGAGAAATGGGTGGAACATGGGGCATCTTTGAGACATTGGACTTGTTCTGCATGATCTTGCAATGACAGATATAGGCCATTATACATTTTGTCAAAACCTATAAAAGTATATGGTGTGAAAGGTAAACCATAATGTAAACCAATGACAGTGGTTAGTAGCAATGCTTTGATATTTGTTCATCGATTGTTACAAATGTACTATACTCATACAGGATGTTATTGGTAAGGGAGGTTGTGGTGGGGAGGGAGTGTGGTGTCCGGGAATCCTCTGTATTTTCTGTGTGACTTTTCTATAACCTAAAGCTTCTTGGAAAATAAAGTGAAACAAAAATAAGACATTGGGGGAGCATACAGAGGAAATTGTCAATATACATGAAAGATAAGAGATCTTTACAGTGAAAGAAAGCACAATGCAAAAAAAATGTTTTAATTTTTTTGTTTTTGTTTTTTTATTTTATTATTGTTATTTTTTGTTGGCTTTGTTTTGGGGGAGGTTTTGGGTTGCAAAGGGCTTGCAGCTGTGGTAGAGGAGGATCACTGGTCTGGGGTGTAGGTAGGGGAGGATGTGTATGTGGGGGCAAGCCTGGAGCATGCCTTTTTGGAGTATGAGTGTGTTCATGTGATCATGGGGTGTTGTTTCAGTGGGTGGAGACCCACAGAATAACCGACGGAATATTGAATTCCCATCCTGGTGAGTGCTGCTACATTCTCACATAGAGTGGTGAGAATCTTTGGAGTTTATGGGCAGTACCTAACAAAGGAAGGTGAACCAATGCACTAAGCCCTTGTGAAATCAACACTTGGCCTGGTTAAACATATTGCCTAAGAATTACTTACTGAGGGCCTCCTTGTTGCTCAAATGTGGCCTCTCTCTAAGCCAAACTCAGCATATAAATTCACTGCTTCCTCCACAATGTGGAACATGACTCCCAGGGATAAGCCTCCCTGATACTGAGGGGCTAATACCAAGCACCAACTAATGATGCATTTGGGAAAATGACCTAGACAAAAAGGGGGAAATATTAAATACGAATGAGTTTTCATAGCTTAAGAGATTTCAAAGTGAGTCAGGAGTTCATTCCAGAGGTTACGCTTATGCATGTCTCAGGAGGCTCTCACTGTCTGTCACAGTAAACAGTGCCTCTAATAGGAGTGCTTCTGGGGTCTCTAGAGACATCTAGACACTCTAGGCAGGGCAGACAACTCCAGGAAATTGGCAGCCCATCAGTGGGCCTTACTTTGGACTATATGATAACCTATCTCCCCCAATGTATCAGAGTTAGGCTCATCTATAATTTTCCTACACATGGTTCTTCTGCCCCATTTATTTGAACCTAAAAGTAGCACTATACCCATTAAATATATGTCCCAGAGATTTCAATCTTCCAGCTGTTCATATGCCAGGTGAGCCCTGAATATCAGCAGACTTGTAGTCAATACTTAATCTCCAGTTCATCAGACTCACCCAGGACAACAAACAAAAGGATGATGATGGACAATGTCCAACCCAGGAAGCAGAGAGTATCTGCAACTGCAAGCAAGACAGTTCCATCCATTTGCCCCATGGGACCTAAGCCCCTTCTCAATTGGACGCAGTGTGGGCACCACCATCCCAAAATCCTGAAGATAGAGGAATGAACAAATTTAAGGGGGGGTGGTGGGGAGACTTAACTATGGACTTAAGTATACTTATTATTAATTTAGTAATGGAAGACTGTGTAATATTGATATAAAGACAGTGGTCACCAGAGGTTCTGAGGGGAGAAAGAGGGAACAATAGGTGTAACAGAGGGCATTTTGAGACATTGGAAAGGTTCTGCGTGATATTACAGTGATGGATACCAGCCATTATACATTTTGTCAAAATCTATAAAATTGTGCAGTGCAAAGTGTAAACCATAATGTGAACTATAGACCATTGTTAATAACAATTCTTCAGTATGAGTTCATCAATTGTAACAAGTATAACACAGTAATGAAAGATGTTGTTAAAGGGGGAAAGTGTGGGGTATATGGGAACCCCCGACATTTTCGATGCAACTTGTATGTAATCTAAAACTCCTTTAAAATAAAGAAAAAAATTATTTTAAAAAAATAACCATGCCAGAAAGGTAAACAAAAGGCCCTTTTCTCCCTTGGTAATGGAGGTTTCTCTTTTATTACAGTCCTGGCATGAAAAAAATGTTTGAGACAGTTCAAATCACATGGGTAGTGACAGGTCTCTTAATGAGGTGCTATTTATTATTTATCTTTGCTTATATTTTCTATTTTGGTAAAAATATGATGTTTTAATTCAGTAGCTAGATAAATTTGAGTTTTCACAATTTATGTGGCTAATTTTGCATCTTCTTAACAGTCCTATGAAGTTTCTGACCATGTCCCTCATGTGCTTTACTAGGAAGTATGATGGGAACTTGAATGGTAGGTTCTTGCCTACAACCTCTTAATATAAGTTTAAAGCTTGCATTTATTTACTATTTTCCCAACATTTCACTATGAAAAAAAATTTAAACATAGCAAAGTTGAAAAAATTTTACACTGAATATACCCACCTCCTATCCTGTAACATTAATTTGACTTATAGTGGTTTATCACAATTGTCCACCTATCTGTCCTTCTATCTAGTCATCAATTCAATTATGTGGTTATGTTTCCTTTTAACAGCTCAGTGATCATCACAAAGAAAACACCAATGCCAACACCACTAATATCAAGAAATAAAATTTTGGCAATAGCATAGTCCCCAATATCCCCATGCATCTAGTCCTTGACAAAGTAAATTACCACAAAGGGAGGATTTTTATTTTCATGAATGTGGGATTTTAAGCAAATTACCTCACATTACCTTCCCCATACTCTTCTTTTTTGGTACATCTTTTTCTTAGTTGAAAATGAAGAAAGAATTTCCAAAAAGTCCATGTATACAGCTTCCTCATAGGTTTCCTAGTACTTTCTTTAGCACATATTAGAAATTCCTATCACTAAAATCTGGATTGACTATTTTTAAAATCAACAAATACACCAGGCTGAGTCAGTAAACAAGTTAGATCTATGTCTCATAGGACATTTACTAATGTAAGTTTTCTAAATATGGGCAATTTAGAGCTTGTATTTGCCACTATCAGATGTAGGAGTTTGTATTAAATATAATACAACCTAATTTTTTTAAATGTATGTTTCTCTGAATTCCCCTCAGACACAATTGTAGCAAACCACACAGTGAAGAAACCTTTTTTTTTTTCTTTTTTCTTTTTCTCTCTGCAGTGATTTAACTTCTCACATTTCTGTTGGAATGAAAATTAGATCCAAGGACAGCTCTGTACCTGATAACTCTGACAAGGTGTGAAATGCTAAGTTTTATATGGCTGTAATGAACATATGCAAAGTTTTTTGCCCCTTTTTTTTTTTTTTTTCTGTCTGAAAGCTTCAGGCTTTCTGTTCTGGAATAAAGAAATTTTAGTGTTGTGGCATCAGCTACGCTGTCTGTAATGTCCATGGTCTCTAACTGTCAACTCTATGTGGAGGATGCCAGCTCGGTGAGGGATTCTTTTTACTTAGGTACTGGATTATTCAAGAATTGAAATGTTTATGGTCCTCTGGGCTGATTTTCTGAGCTTCTCCCTGCTCAACAGTTGATGTAATTTGAATTCATATTTGAAGGAATATAGTAAAATCATAGGACTTTCATGAATGAGCAGAAGCTAGTCTAAGTAGAAGAAGCAGGAAGGAAACAATGGGTAGGATTTTTTGTTACTTCTATGACGGTATTGCTTTTTCTTTTATGATTGTGAAGGATGGCATTGACAGTTTATATGTAGAATAGATTAAAAATCAAATATAAAGGCATGTATAACTTTAATATTTTGGAGAAGTCATAAGAGCAGGGCAGGGCCTAAAGCTCTCTGCATCTGTGAAAGAATTATGAATATGTAACCAACTAAGGCTGATTTGAGTACTCAAGGGAAAAAGGAGGCCGTGGGGATACAGCACTACTTGAAGACATTGTCAGATAACCTCCAGTTTTGGTTCAACTTTTCCAGTCAGAAGTCAAGAGGTTAAGATAAATTTTCACTGTGTGACACAAGATCAGTATACAAAAATCTGTTGACTTGTTCGACTTTGAAAGGATTGTTTTATTTTTATATATTTGTTTGTTTGTAATAAGCTGTTCTCTTCAGAGTGAGAGTCCAAGTGAGTAAGTGGTAAAGGTCAGGTGATTAACAAGGAGGAAGATGAGAATAGAGAGCAGAACAAATCCTTAGCCAAGGGTAAGGGATATGGCCACATGTAATGAGACTATGAATTCTATACACTTCTATACACTTAAGAATAAAGCTATCTCCAGAGTGAGCAGTTCAAATCATTACTCCATCAGTCATTTAGACCCAGTGCCATTTTGCTACTGCTGGGACTCTTCATGTGCATGCCATTATACAGGCCAGCAAGGAATAGCAACAAATCCAGATGAATCAAAGAAAATTTAGAGCAGTAGGTCACTGGGCTTTTGCAAATAGAAATAGATTCAGTTTTTCATTCAATCTGGCTTCTCCAATTAGATGTGATTTTACCCTTATGCCAAGTAGACTCTCTTCTGGTATTTAAGGGAAGCAGGAAAAAAAAAATGACCTTCCCATGAAACGTCAGTTGGTCCTAGATTTGAT
Source organism: Cabassous unicinctus (assembly GCA_029593785.1). Classification (NCBI taxonomy): domain Eukaryota; kingdom Metazoa; phylum Chordata; class Mammalia; order Cingulata; family Chlamyphoridae; genus Cabassous; species Cabassous unicinctus. The sequence goes on along the minus strand of JAQZBX010037334.1, from coordinate 9,595 downwards.
TTCTATACTCAATACCAATAGCTAAGTGGACTTGGGTTCAGGGCAAGCGATTTAATCTCCTAAATCTTATTTCCTCATCTCTAAAATTTGATGTTGATGCTTACCTCAGAAGCAAAGATTTGTGATAGTGTCTGTAAAGTGCCTCACACAGACCTGAAAGAGTAAGCACCCAATTGATGACAATGTGTTACACAGCTAGTATTTCTTCAATTCTGAAGTCTCCTAATAAGAAATCTTTTTCCCTTTCCTCTTCTCCATATGCATGAAACTTAGCTAACTTCCACACACTGTACTCTTCAGGCACTTCCATAAATAACTTAAGCCCTTTTATTTTCCAGTAACAGTTGTGATATCTTGCAGTCTTTCCATCACCTTCTGTATTTTACAAATCTCTGACCTTGAATTGGCACTGAAATCTCAGTTTCTTCCCTGCTTATAATTCCCTTAAATAAAAGTTCTGATCTATCACTCTTCAAGCTTTATAAGTAATAGGGACACAAGAATTTGGGCAGATTATTTCCAAAGTTCCAAAATGAGAATCATGTAACTTCAAGTCCTTGAATTTCATTCTGGGGCAGGAGAAACTAAAAGATAACAAGGCTCTAGAAGGCCCTGTGGAAGGTTTCCATACAGGAAATATGGATGCCTGTGCCTCCTCACTGATTTCGGTAATTGCCCGTTCTCACATTCCACCCATGCCACAACTATTACTCCTTTACAAACCTGTTTTCTACCAAATTCTGGTAATAGATAAAAGAAATCTGAAAAACACCAATGACCATCTTACAATGCATTTAAATATAGATTCTCCACCAAGCATAAATATTTGTACTGGTTATGTAGCATGGCTTTCCTAGGGGATTTCTCAAATTTCTGTGCGTAATCATCACCTGAGGTTGCTTATTAACGATGCAGACTCCTGGTTCATTAAGTCTGAAAAGACTCCCAAGGGTCTTTAATGAAGGTAGCACATGTAGCACACTTTGAGAAACACTGCTATAGAAAGGTGAGAGACAGAGCCCAGGCATCAAGGAAAGAAAGCAAAACCCCTGAAGATGCACTTACACAAGGCAAGCACAACCCATGATTTAACCATTTTATGTTTTTATAAAATAAAAATGCCTTTTACTTTTACCTTAAACAATATTTCACTATGTACCTTGAGCATTTTATTTTCATTTAAACAAAGAACAATAAAGCAATTCTTTGGTTATTTCAAGAAATTCATTCTTCCAGCACTCAGAAAGAAAGCAATACAAAGGGAAAGTCAGTTCCCTCTGAGAAATGGTATAAAAGTTGGGAGCTGCAATCCTTTATATGAATTACAATCCACTGGTGGCTTTGCTCCTCTTATTATCCTTTGGAAATAGTTTACTTTTGCTAAGATTTTAGGAGAAAACTCTGAAAGAGATCGATTCTGAAGATATAGAAGAAAATATCATTAACCACTCAGAAACTTCAGGCAATACGCAAAGTCCACTAATGGGAAAAGTTTTCCCTAAGAAGAACCTCATTATAGGTTTTGGTGTAGGTGCTTCAAGGAAGAAACTGCTATGTGAAAAATGATTTTAATGTTATGGAAGTTCATTTAAAAAGGATTCTTTCTGTAATGAGATGGGGGTGCATGACCCATGCAAAGACTGGAAGCCCGAGTTAAAAAATAGATGATGGCAAAGATGGAAGAAAATAAAAGCCAAGCAGAGATAGTAACTTCATCAACCAATACTGTCTCCTGAATTTGGGAAGATGAGAACATTGGGAAGAATGCGAGTAAAAGCAGGACAGAGCACATAAATGGGGGGTGGAGTTCTCTCTCTCTGTCTCTCTCTCTCTCTCTCTCTCTCTTTCACACACACCACACAGGCACCAGGATAGATCATATTTTGATTTGAGCAATTAGTTATTTGGTTGGAAGCACAATCTCCTTTAACAATGTTTTGCTTCCATGCTTTACAAATAATTGTTGCACTTTTGTACTTTTATTTATGTTTTCTGTTTGTTTTGCTTAAAAATACAACAGGGACAAGTGAAAATTCAAAGTATTCAAACACATTTCTGAGATTTCATTTACATACAAAATCTCCTTAATCCTCTACAATATGGCTTTTATTTTCACCTGTCTCTAAATTTTTTCCCTAGAGTTAGCTAATAATCTCTTTTTGGCTTAATATTTTGATTATTTTCTTGTAAAATTACATAGCCCTTTCCCTCTCTCACCCATATAGCTTCTTTTTCTGCATTGAAATGCTTTCTTTTTTCCTTTCTCTTGTCTTCTCTTTTTTCTTCCTTCCTTCCTTTGTCCTTTCCTTCCTCTGTTTCTATCTTCTTCTTCTTCTCTCTCCTCCTCCTCCTTCTTCCTCTTCCTCTTCCTCTTCATTCACAAGGAGACTTTTATTCATCCCTTTCTATACCCATGTTCTTGGAAAGCTCAGTCCATACACAAGACTCCCAAATACCCATTTCCTACCTTGACAGTTCTCTATTCTCTAGGCCTATTGCCTCTAGTTTGTTTTATTTTTAAAGATATCTCCAGTCTCACAATAATCAAAGTCTGAAATGGGTCAAATCCACGTTTATAATCTGTCCATGAAATGATTATAACTTGACATTTCCCCCTTATTCTGAACTTGACATCAACATTCCCCAGATTCTTAATTGCTAATGGTTTAGTCATCTTGTAATTTGTTCTTTCTTCCATGGCCAACTCGTCATCAAGTTTATTGATTCTTACTTTTGAATATCCCTTATGCCTCCCCTACTTTTTGTTTGTTTGTTTGTTTACAATAATTTTGCTGTCATCAACTCAACCACTATATGGCATTTTACTGGTCTCATTGCCTTTAAGAGTGCAGAGACCAGAAACAAGGTTTTACATGAGTGCAAAGGAGGTTGTTTGCCAAAAGAAAACATAATTAAAGGAAACTATCTGACTCCTCATTTCCCTTACAATCCTGTGATACCTACCTTTCTTTCTCAGATGCATATTTTCACTGTATTTATTATTATACTGTTCTGCTCTCTTATTTCATTTTTCACATTTACCAGGATCCAAAAGGGAAAAATCACAGTATTTTAAGGCTTATTGTTGAATATTGGCTTCTTCAAATATGAACAAAACAGCTCATTGGTAAGACAAAGCTAAATTTATTGCTTACTGTGGGAGGGAGAGCACTACCTCAATAAAGTCTTAGTAGTGTTTCCAGAGGGAAGAATAAATTGAGATAATTTAATGAGATTTGAAGTCTGGTTCAAGATGTATCTTCTAATGCAAGGACTTGGTTGGAATAGGGTAAAGGTCATGAAATAATAGTTCAGTATCGGTGAATACAAAAAGGCAACAATCTTGAGGCAAGAAGTTCCAAGAGTTGAGGTAGAAACTGTCCTTTCATGCTTTCTATTATCCACTTGATGGGTCTTTCCAGAAATTCCTTGGAAGAATAATATTATTGCAGATTTTATCTACATGCGTAAGAGTTTCCAGGGATAGTAAAATTAAGTTGATGAAGATTGGAATATTGAAATCATGTTAAAGCAGACATTAAACTGTGTAAATTGTTTTTGATTCACAATATTTATGTTAAGAGTTCATAACCTCTTTGAGATTTTCTTCAATAAGAAGGAATTAGTTTTCCATGCTGATCTTCAGGGAGTGAAGTTATCCACCTGCCAAAAGCCACTTCCTTGTCCCTTTCTCATAACTTTTCATTGAAATGCATACATATATATTTTTCTTGCGTTTTCCTTAAATACACACCTATCTTAGCTTGCTAGGACCACTGTAACAAACTAACACAAACTTGGAGGCTTAAACAGGAGAAATTTATTTTCTCACAGTTCTGGAGCTTGGAAGTCAGAAATTAAAGTGTCAGCAAGGCCATACTGCATCTGAAGCCCAGAGGGGAGAATCCTTCCTTGCCTTTTCTAGATTCTGATGGTTTGCGGACAATCCTTGGTGCATCTCTGCTTCCATCAACTTTTGACCTTCATTATTGTCTCGCTTTTCATATGGCTTTCAAACCTGTGTCTGTCTCTCTCCTACTCCCTTTTTATAAGGATGCTAGTCATATTGGATTAGGACTTACCCTAATCCAGTTTGACCTCATATTAACTAATAGCACCTTCAAAGTCCCTATTTCCAAATAAAGTCACATTCACAGAACCAGGGGTTAGGGCTTGAATCTATCATTTTTGAGGACACAATTAAATGTATAACAATATCTCAGTAATTTCCTGAAATTACCATCCATGCTTCTCCTCCCTAAATTGCCATGATTAAAAAAAAACTTTTTTCTTAAAAAGGCGCTATCTCTTCATAAAGAGGATTTTAAGAGCATTATATAAGATTTAAAAACATATATTACAAGTGAAAAAATCATTTTATGAGAAAAATGAAGCATAAAATCTTTCACTCACTGGCAACAGGTGCTTCTGTTTTTCTATGAACTCAGAAACCTTGTATTCCCAACAGTTTCACTTATTGAAAAAGCACATACCTAAATAAAAAATTCTTAAGCTCAAATGTCTAGAAGGGTCTAGGACAAAAAATTAATGCCTGGAGATGTGGGTTTCAAAATAGAAAGTGGGTAGAACTATGGGAACCAAGGATCTGAGGAACATACTCTTTTTAAAAAATAACGAGAATTAATTTGGAGGACCCACACTACTGGATCTTAAAATTTATTGCAAATCCACAGCATGGTAATGTAATAATGTAATGTAACTGGCACAAGTACAGACATATAGACCAATGGAATTGAATTGAGATCTCAGAAATCATCCCTCACATTTATGGCCCTCTGAATTTTGAGAAGGGGCAAAGACTATTCAATTGGGAAAAAATAGATACTTCAAGAAAAAAAATTGTGCTGGGAAAACTGGATTTCCATTTGCAAAAGAATGAAGATGGACCCCTGCTTTTGACCATGTAAAAATTAACTCTATGTATAGCCCAACCCACCCCCCAACACCATTCACCCTCACACTCCAGCACCATTGGTCCCACTCACATCCCTGTACCACCATCACCCCCATACACTGCCAAACCACCCCCATCCACATTATAATAGACACTGCCCAGATTGAACATCGAGTCACCACTCTCTATTCCCTTTCTATCTCCTAGTAACCTGTCTTCCAAATTCTATCTCTTTAAGTCTTCTCAATATCCTTAGTTCATATCAATGAGATGGTGTAATATTTGTCCTTTAGTGACTGGCTTACTTAACTCAATGTATGGTCTTCGAGGTTCATCCATGTTGTCATGTGTGTCAATATTTCATTCCTTCTTATGGCTGAGTAATAGTCTATTGTATGTATATGCCAAATTTTGGTTATCCATTCCTCTGTTGATGGACACTTGGGTTGCTTCCAACTTTTGGCAACTGTGAATAATGCTGCTATGAATATTGGTGTGCATATGTATCTTCATGTCCTTGCTTTCAATTCTTCTGGGTATATTCCTAGTAGTGGGATTATCGGATCTAATGGCAATTCTATAGTTAGCTACCTGAAGAACCACCAAACTGTCCTGTACAGTGTCTGCACCATTCTACATTCCTACCAGGAGTGGATGGAGTGTTCCCATTCCTCCATATTCTCTCCAACAATTCCCATCCAGGAGAATCCTGCTATGTTCTCAAATAGAGGGGAAAGAAACTCTCCAGTACATAAGCAGTGCCTAATAAAAGAAAACAGACCAATATGTCAAGCCCTCAAATATTAATGCATGTACTTATGAGCCTTATTTTTGTAAAATTGAAACTTAGCCAAATAATATTTATTGCCTAAGAGTTACCTCCTGAAAACCTCCTTGTTGCTCAAATGTGGCCTCTCTTTAAGCTAAATTCAGCAAACTCACTATTTTCCCCCATGTGGGACAAGAGTCCTGGGGATGAGCCTCCCTGGCACTGAGGGATTAATACCAAACACCAACCAGTGATGCATTTGTAAAAAGAACTTGATCAAAAGGGGGAAACATCAAATACAAAAGCAGTTTTACAGATATGAGATTTCAAAATGAGTCAGGAAGTCAATCCAGGGTTACACTTATGCATGTCTCAGGCATATCTCACGAACTACCACTGTGAACAAAGCCTGAAATAGGGGTGCCCCTGAGAACACTAGAACCATCTGGACACAGCCCTTTAAATTCAGCACCCTGTCAGTGGGCCTACCTTGGAATCTACGACAACCTATTTCCCTAATATAACAGAGTTAGACTTCATTTATAATTTCCTTACACATGTGTATTAGTCAGGGCTCTCTCGGGAAACAGAATCAACAGGAGATATCTGTCAATAATATGAGATTTTATAAGAGTCTCTCACAGAACTGTGGTGATGCACAAGTCCAGGTTCCACAGGCAGGCTGCAAACCAGAGGCTCTGATGAAAGTCCCATGAAAGGTCCTTGATGAGTTTCTGGGAGAAGTTGGCTGTCCAAAGACGAGCTGGGAAATTCTCTCTGAATGTTGAAATCACTTCCCCTTTTAAGGCATTCAACTGATTCGATAAAAGCGTCACCCATTGCTGATGCAGTCTCCCTGATTGATGCAGATGTAATCAGCCATCCATGCAGTAAATTCACTGGTGATTGAAGTCCATAAATGCTCTTGTATTACAATTAGCCCAGTGCTTGCTGGACCAAACACCTGGACACAATTACCTGGCTGAGTTGACACATTAACCTAACCATCACAACATGATTCTTCTATCCCTTTTATTTGAGCCTATAATTAGCACTATACTCCTTAAATATATGTCTCAGAGATGTAAATCTTCGGTTTGTGCATATACCAGTTGTGCCACGAATCTCAGACTTGTGACCAACACCTACTCTCCAGTTTATTGGACTCATCCAGGACAACAAACAAAATGATGATGATGGACAACCCCCATCCTAAAAAACAGAGAGTATCTACAACTGCAAACAAGACAGTTACATCCATCTGCCGCATGGGATCTAAACTCCCTCTCAATCGGAAGCAGAGTGGGCATCACCATCCCACAAAAAAAAAGTTTACAAAGTAAACTATTTTTAACATTTTAGTCATGGAAAAACATGCAACATTGATATAAAGATAGTGGTTACCAGAGGTTCTGAGAGGAGGGAAAGGGGATAATAGGTGGAACATGGGGCATTTTTAGGGCATTGGAATTAAGTGTAAACTACAATGTAAACTATAGACCTGTGGTGTTTATTCTTTAAGCTCTATTGTTTTCATGAGTTACTATATTTTATTTTCTAATATTAAACCATATATTTCCTAAAAAAATTAACTCAAAATGGATCAAAGACCTAAACTGAGTCAAAACTATAAAATTCCAGAAGAAAATGTAGGGAATCATCTTCTTTACCTTGTGTTAGGCAATGGTTTTCTTAGAGTTTACACCCAAAGCACAAGCAACAAAAGAAAAAAATAGAATCTTATCAAAATTAAAAACATTTGTGCCTCAAAGGACTTTACCATGAAAGTAAAATGATAACCTACATAATAGGAGAAAATGTTTAGAAACCACGTTTCCAATAAGGGTTTAATATCCAGGATATGTAAAAAAAATCTTTCAACTCAACAAGAAAAAGACAAACCACGCAATTTAAAAATGGACAAAAGATTTAAATAGACGTTTCTCCAAAGAAGAGATACAATGGCCAAAAAACACATGAAAAGATGCCCAACATTATTATTCATAAGGGTAATGCAAATCAAAGCCACAATGTGATACCATTTTACACCCACTAGAATGACTACTATTTATAAAAAAAAAAACATCTACTTACAAGTGTTGGAGAAGAAGTGGAGAAATAGGAACATTCATTCATTCCTGATGAGAAGGTAAAATCGTACAGCCATTGTGGAAGGCAGTTTGGCAATTCCTCAAAAAAGTTAAGTATAGAATTACCTTATGATCTGGCAACCCCACTTCTAAGTATCTATCTGAAAGAACTGAAAACAGGAACTTGAACAAATATTTGAACATTGGTGCTCATAGCAGCATTATTCACAAATGCCAAAACATGGAAGCAACCCAAATGTCCATTCACTGATGAATGGATAAAGAAAAGTAGCTCATACACATAGTGGAATATTATTCACTAATAAAAAGGAATGAAGTTCTGATACATGTGACAACATGGAAGAACCTTGAAGACACCTTGTTTAGTGAAATAAGCCAGACAGTAAAAGACAAATATTTCATGATCTCACTGATATATAACAATTAGAATAAGAAAACTTATAGAGTCATAATCTAGAATACATGTTATCATGGAGTGGGGTGGGGGTAAGGAATAGGGATTTAAGGCTTAAAATATACAGAGACTCCATTTGGGATAATGGAAAAAGTTTGGTAATGGATGGTGGTGATGGTAGCAAAACATTGTGAGTCAACAGCACTGAATTGTATATTTGAATATGGTTAAAAGGGGAAATTTTAGGTTATACACATGTTAGTAGAATGAATTCTTTTTAAAAATCCATGGAACTGCACAATACAAACAGTTAACCTTATGTTAAACCATGAACTATAGTTAACAGTACACATAAAAATGTGCTTTCATCAATTGTAACAAATGTGTCGCACTAATGCACAGTGTCAATAATAGGATGGTATATGGGAACCCTGTATTTCATGCATGGTTTTTCTGTAAACCCACGACTTCACTTAAAAAATAAAAAAGAAGAAAAATGAAACCCTGATGCAAGAGACAGCATAAATATGCATGGGAGAGTAAACTACATAACTTGTGTCTGTGGTGAATGTTTCCAGGTTATCTTACATCTGATCACTGAAGCTAGTACAGACTATGAATTTACCCAAAAAGAATGATGACAACATCATACGAAATGACAGGTTCATTTACTACCTTACATTCCTGGTTGATTGGCTGATCCTATGTGTTAAACACTAATATTACATTCCACAGTCTTCATCTAGTTCTGTAGTTAGAGATTATTCATTTCTGGTTTGTGCTTGGACATGTAAACCATAAACTTGTACTCATAAACCAGGGAAAGGAGCAGATAACTTTTTCCTCTTTTATAGCATAAAATGCCAGTTTGCTTTAGAGTTTACAGGTTATATGGAAGTCACCTAATCTCTTCTGAAAATATTTACCTCTGGAAAAGATCAGCATTTTGATATTTCACAAATATGATTACTAACCTGGACGCTAGACTTTAGGTGTTCCCCCCACCCCCCAAAAATTATATCCAAACTAAAATATTCTAAACCTTGCTCTAGTGGAATAAAATCCATCTTCAGACCAGCTTCTACCTGCAGGCCACCTTTTATAACCTTTTGTCAGTTGAAAGGATTGTGAGACTCAGAGTTGTTTGATGTTGATTATAGTGTCAAGAACATTCTTAGAAGAGTTTCCGAGTTACCATCCAGCTGTGTAGCACTGGATATGAGAAGTCCCCATGTACAGACAGAGCCTTCTGAATAACTCCATCCATAGATAATGAATAGGGTCATTACTCAGACTCTCTACTGACTTGGAGAACCAGAAAGCCAATCCCGGCAGCTCAGAGTAAAGTAAGAAGAGTAAAGTGAGAAGCTAAAGAGTTACAATAGCATTTGGGGGAAAAGTCAGTT
>JAQZBX010037333.1:0-23831 GCA_029593785.1 Cabassous unicinctus | reverse complement strand
CCTAATAAAGTAGACCTGCGCCACCAGCCTCGTCTCCGCAGCTTCTTTACTGCGTCGCCCTCCACACTGGATTCCCCCACACGCCAGCCGGGCCACCAGCTCGGGGTCTCCTCTCCCACCCGGAGAGAGAGACAAACCACAGCCTCCTTACTATAGTTAATAGTACAATTATAAAAATGTATTCCATACCATTGCAAGGTGTTAATAATAAGTTGGTATATGGGAATCCTGTATTTTATGCATGTTTGTTCCATAAACCCATAACTTCTCTAATAAAGAAACAAACAATAAAGAAATAAAGAAACTTTGAGATTTACTGAAGTAAAGGAAATTCCTTTGGAATTGAAAAGTCCAGAAATAAATCCTTACATTTATGGTCAATTGATTTTCTTTCATAGATATTTTTTAAATTTTGAAAATTTTATTTGGTCAATTGATTTTCGATAACACTGCCAAGACAATTCAACAAGAAAAGAACAGTCTTTTCAACAGAAGGTGCTAGGGCAACTGGACATCCAGATACAAAAGAATGAAGCTGGACTTCTTACTTCATACCACATACAAAAATTAACTCAAAATAGATCAAAGACTTAAATATAAGAGCTAAAACTATAAAACTCTTAGAACAAAACAGAAATCTTCATGACCTTGCATTAGGCATGATTTCTTATATATGACACCAAAAGCTCAAGCAACAAAAGAAAAACCAGATAAACTGGACTTTATCAAAATTTAAGGTTTTTGTGCTTCTTAGCACACTATCAAGAAAGTGAAAAGAGAACTTACAGAATGTGAGAAGATGCCTGGAAATCATATGCCCAAAAGGGAATTGTATCCAGAATACACAAAGAACTCTTATGACTTAATAATAAAAAAGACAAATAACCCAATTTAAAAATGGGCAAGTGAGTTGAACAAATACTTCTCTGATGAAGATATACAAATGGCCAATAAGTACATAAAAAGATATACTACAACATTAGCTATAGGGAAATACAAATCAAAACCACAATGAGATAGCACTTCACACCGCACTGAGACAGATAATAAAAGGTATTGGTGTGGATAAGGAGATATTGGAACTCACACACTACTGGTGGGAATGTAAAATGGTGCAGTGGCTTTGGAAAAGTCTGGTTCCTCAAAAGAGTAAACATAGAATCACCACATGATCCAATAACTCCCCTCCTAAGTACATATATATCCAAGAGAAATGGAAATACACATTCATGCAAAAACTTGTACACAAATATTCATAACAGCATTTTCATGATAGCCAAAGTGGAAACAATCCAAATCCATCAACTTATGCATGAATAAGCAAAATATGGCATAATCATACAATGGAATACAATTCAGCAATAAAAAGGAATGAAACATGGAAATATGCTACAGAAACAGGTGAACTTTAAAACACTACACAAAGTGAAAGAAGCCAGACATTAAAGAACCCATATTGTATAAATCAATAAATAGGCAAATGTACAAAGACAGGAAGTAGTTTAGTGGTTGCCTAGGGCTAAGGTGGGGTAATGGGAAGTGATTGCAAACAGGTACTGGGTTTTTCTGGGGATGGTGAAAAATGTTCCAAAAGTAGTTTGTGGTGATAGTTGTAGAGCTTTGTGAATGTACTAAAAACCACTGGATTGTTACATTTTAAATGGATGAATTATATCTAAATAAAGCTATTTAGGGAAAAAAAAGTTCTAATATCTGGGCTTATTTTTGTCATGATCATAAGCAAGTCATTTTATCTGTGTGCCTCTGTTTCTCATCTCAAAAACTAATATAAGTTCACCTAACATTTTCACAGAGTGACTTTGGAAATAAAACAAAATGCAAAAAAGGCTTGACACAAGTGATATTTAACATAACTTACACTGATATCAGGTATTTTAACTTATCAAAATTTATGTTTCTTCAATAAGACTTGTAGGCACCTTAAGGGTGGGGATCAGGCTTCTAACCTTTCTACAGTTTCCACTATTTTAAAAGCATGGCACTAATACTTTTAATAAACCATTGTCGCTTGACCCAAGATTGCCCTAGTTCCTCTCCTGATCTATAACATCTATTTCCTTTAGTCCCTGTCCTGAAGAAGAAAGAGTCTTAATCAAGGTGCTCCTAAAATCGAATCAAAGGCTTAGTCCCAGGGTTTACATGCCTCAGGACAAGTACTAGCAAATCTTAGTATATTAACAGTCACTCTCCCCTCTAGTATTGTTATAACACGGAGGTTCTTATAACCAAAGTCTTAATTCTTATAATTTTTACATTAAAAAGCCTATTTTGGTAAATCAATAATATAGAAATAATAGTACTTACTGCCAACAAAAGGATCAGACTGGAAGAAATCCAAGTTTGTATCTGCAACTGGATCTGTCAGTGAGCTTGATTCTACATTAAAATGATTTTCCTAAAAAATAATTTCAAAAACAATTTTTTTGGAACCAAGTAAGTTTTAAAAGGTTAAATAAAAATGACATAAATTCACATCATATACATGCTTTGAAAAACCAACTGAAGGTAATTTAACAAATATCTCCATGGGGAAAATGTGTACCTGACCCATTTTTCTCTTTTCTTAGCCTAAAAAAGGGTGTAACCCATCTAGGCGAACCCATGATGAGAACATTTAAGTATAAAATTATTTTTACCTCTTTTGAATGTTTGTCATTGTTAAATTCAGGACAAAGTTTTTCATTATCAACTGCAGTCACCACTTCCTTTTCATCAGTCACATCAGAAGGTGGTATTTCAGGACTACTTCTTGCCTACAAAATATTAATGCTACATGGACAAACAATATACATTTCTACTTGACAGAGGAAACTGACAAAGAAAAACCAAAAATATTTTTTTAAAAAAGAAGACAATGAAAAGCAGAACATATTCATTGAATGATTTCTGTAAATTTTCTTAAGAAAATGGTATCACCAACCATCAAAGTCACTCAAGCCAGAAACCTTTAGCTCACCCTTAATCACTTCTCTTTCGTTCATTCCCCAAATACACTTTCTATCTTTTTCTCAAATGCTTCGTCTCCACCCTCACTGCAACTATCAACCATTTACAGAATCATTATTCCTGGTCCAGATTACTTTAATAACCTTTCAACTTCCTTCCTGCCTTCAATATGAACCCTTCTAATATATTCTCCTCTATCTAGCCAAAGGAATAAATATAAAATGTGAATCTGATCATGACCCTTTGTTAAGTCCTTCAAAGGCTCCCAACTGCTTTCTGGATTTAGATCAGTAGTAATTAAGGCTAAAGAACTGGCCAGGGGCATCTCCATTTCACGCCACCCTATTGTTTTTGAAGGACAGCCCAGTAATCTGCCTTCTGTGCTTGTATGAGGTACTGAAGGATACAATGTCTAAATAAAATTAAGTCTGTTGGTTTTAAATCCTTAATATCTCTCAAACTTGTATTCTTCTCATCATCCCTCCTATTACTGCTTAAATGTAGGGTATAAAAACTCTCAGAGACTATTTCAGTCACCTTTTAACATTTCTCTCCGTAGCTAGTCCTGCTCTCCAATGTATTTCTCACATTTTCTAAAAGGTAAATTTAATATCGCCACTTCTTAAATTTTTCAGTGTCTACTTATTGCAGTGAAATAAATTCTCAATGCTTCAAGATGAATCGAAATTTCTTATCCATTGGCCCTTTCTGACCTAAAAGTGGTCATTTTTAACCAGTACAACCACCCATGGAATTTGTTTTTATAATCCTTTTTATTTTTGTGTTTCTGTGGTGTAGGCAGTAATGTTCCCCCGACCCCTTTCATTTCTGATTTTGGTACTTACATTCTTTCTCTTTTTTCCTGTTAGTCTAGCTAAAGGTTTGTCATTTTATTGACCTTTTCAAAGAACCAACGTCTGGTGTTGTTGATTTTCTCTACTGTTTTTTTATTCTCTACTCCATATATATCCACTCTAATTTTGTTATTTCTTTCCATCTACTCACTATGGGTTTAAGTTTGCTCTTCTTTTTGTAGTTTTTCCAGTTGTGAGGTTAGGTCACTAATTTGAGATCTTTCTTTTTAAATGTAAGCATTTAGAGCTATACATTTCCCTTTCAGCACTGCCTTTGCTGCAACCCGTAAGTTTTGGTATGTTGTGTTTTCATTTTCATCTGCCTCAAGATATTTCCGAATTTCCCTTGTGACTTCTTTTTGACCCACTGGTTTAAGGGAGTGCTGTCTTTATGTAAACGTAATTAACAGCACTGAATTATATTTGTGTTATGTCGTTAAAAGGGGAAATTTTAGGTTTGATATATTAGAATTTTTTTTTTAAAGAGTGTGTCATTTAATTTCCACATATTAGTGAATTTTCCAATTCTCCCTCTGTTAGTGATTTCTAGCTTCATTATATTTTGGTCAGAGAAGATACACTGAATGATTCCAATATTTTTACATTTATTGAGATTTGTTTTGTGACCTAACATTTGGTCTATCCTGAAGAATGACCCATGTGCATTAGCAAAGAATGTGCATTCTGCCACTGTGTTCTGTATATGTCTGTTAGGTCTAGTTGGTTTATAGCATCATTCAAATCTTCTATTTCCTTATTGATTGTCTGTCTAGATGATCAATATAGACCCATTATTGAAAATGGTCTGTTGAAGTCTCCTACTATTAATGAAGAACTGTCTATTTCTCCCTTCAAATCTGTCAATACATGCTTTATATAGTTGGGGGCTCTGCTGTTAGATGAATATATATTTGTAATTGTTATGTCTTCTCGTTGAATTGACCCTGATTTTAAAATATATACCTGGCTCCATCCCAGAATCTCTAGTTCAGCATATTTGGGGAGAGACACAGTCATCAATATTTTCATAAAGAACCAGAGGTAATGTAGATGCCCACTAAAGAAAGAGCCTCAACTCCTACCAAGGCCCTCCCCACCATCATAAGACAAACTTTGAAAACTTCTGATGACTGTGCATATTTTCCTCCCATCTTGTATCTATAATATTATTTTTTCTGCCAAACTGTATCACCCTCTTCTTTGCTTAACCCCTTCTCACTTGTCAAACCTCCCTTGTAAAGCTCTCCCTATAAAATCTTCCCTGATCCCCCTCCAAGCTGTTCTACCTGGATATTCTGTGTTTTCTTTATCACAGTCCTTTAACACAGTGTCACACTACTAGACTTTTTGGTGCTTGAAGGCAGAGTTAAAGGTCTTTTGTCTCTGTAGCTCTAACACATAACACAGAACTCTTGCACAGCTGGTGCTCTGTAAATACTTGCTAATTGAATGTAATCAACATTATGTAATAAAGAATTACTTTCAGTCATGGGTGAGGGTACTTAATTTTTTTTTTTAATTTACTGTCTATAGACTTACTATTTTAAACTATGTTCTATAACAAATAAATCCATTAAAATGACATTTTTACACTAGATAAAATGATAGAATTGTTGGACTAGTACACACTCTCTGACTTTAAAACAAAGTCTCAATTGTCCTCAGATGAGGTGAGGCCACATTAATATTAGGTATGATATTAATATCATGAAGGATATTTCTAGACTCACAGGAGACTCCTGATGTATGGGTTCAGACTCTAGATTGCTCTGGCCTTCAGTGTGCTCATTAAGGTTGGCTGTTTCACTGCTGCTAGTGCTGAGGCTGCAATAATCTGTAACGCCATTTACAAGAATACTGTGTGGACTACTGCACCAATTTAATTGATTGTTATGGTTTTCCAGCTCTTTCATTTCCATTAATTTCACTTGCATCTGTCAACACAAAGTAGAAATGCAACACAAAATTTACTAGAAAAACATACAATGTAAAAATGGCTATACCCCTAGACTTCATTTAAGACAAACTTGCTTCCTTTAAGGAGAAACTCCTGGGAACACAGAGGAAAGGTTTCAGTAATCACTCTCATTGAGTTCCCCTTCTAACATCCTGTACACATGGATTTGCTTTGTGTTTTTTTTTTTTTTTTTTTTTTTTTTTTTGGAGGTACTGGGGATTGAACCCAACCTTGTACATGTGAAGCAGGCACGCAACGACTGAGCTAAACCCACTCCTCCCCATGGATTTACTTTTGTACATCTTTTGAAAGCCCCAAGAATTTTGATTCAAATATCTGCAAGCTGGCAGTCCATTAGAAAAGGAAGGTCCAGGGTTTTGGTATTGGGAGAAAGATAGCAAATTGGAAGAGCAAGGCAAGAAGATTTTATGATGATGCTTTAGGAGAGATAAAGGAAGTTGGTGGAGCACACACAAGGCTTTACAACCATTCATACTCCTAACTGGGAAAGAAGGGAGTGAAAACAAGGTAAAATGAGTTACTCTTCTGTGTACTGGCATTATTTATTAATGGACTAGAGCCCTAGGAAGTAATATCTAAATCTAAGCTCTGCCAAGCAGATTAAATAAAGGGCATTCAAAGTTTTTTTTAACTCAAACATGCAAGTGACTTTATGTTCCTGGGACAACAGTGGGACACAGAAGGCAGAATTCAATAAATTCTAAGATACATAAAAAGAAAAATGTTGGAGACTGGAGGGAGGAAAGAAATGCTTTTTAATATCCTTATCTATAGTAAAGAATACAAATTTAAAAATATTTCAAAGAAATTGAGAAGATGGCAGATTAAAAAAACAAAAACAAAAAAAACTTCTAGTGACAAAGGAATAAGACATGGAATTTTACCAGACAGGATCCATTGTAAAATTTTTAAAAATATACTGGGATTCATTTATTTACATGCTGTGTTTCTTTGTTTTTTTTAGCCAACCTAAAAATTACCTATTGACCTTTCATAGTCCCCCAATCTTATTTTCTCCACACGGTTTTAGGTTGATGAAGTTGGAATCTGAAATTTACCGTAAGTCTTTTCAGGGTATATTGTGGGGAAAGAACACTATATGGGATTAGGAGACAGGTTTAAATCTAGTTCTGTCACTTCCTAGCTAGTTATTCTTCATCAAAGTAACCTCTTCAAGGTTCCATTTCTTTTCTTTTCTTTTTAATATATATTTATTTATTTTTATCCAGTTTTACCCTCCCCCCCACCCCTGCCCGCTTTTTGCTGTTTTTGTGTCCATTCACTGGGCAATTCTCTGTGTCCGTTTCCTGCCCTCTCTTCTCATCCTTCTCCTCCTGTCTTCACCGGGATTCGATCCTGGGAACTTCCGATGTGAGAGAGAGGCGTCCTACCACCTGCGCCACCTTAGTTCCTGGTTTTTTGGTGCATCTCGTCTTAGCTCTCCCTTTTGTCACTCTCCTGTTACGTCATCATCTTGCTGCACAGCTTGACGGGCCCTGACGGTACACCCGCTTGCAGGGCCTGACAGCACACCCACGCGTAGGGCCTGGGGGGCTCGCCTGCGTGCATTCTATATTTTTCTTTATTTTTACCAGGAGGTCCCGGGGATCAAACCCAGGTCCCTCCACATGGGAGACGGATGCCCAACCATCTGAGCCACATCCACCCCCACCAAGGCTCCGTTTCTTAATCCACAAGGGGTTTAAGAACTATTTGCACAGAGAATTGTTATGAAAATCGAGAGAGAGAATATATTTGAAAAAAATAATAAAACTCTTTAAAATGTAAAGGTCACACAAGGAAGGTGGGGGGTGGGGGCATAGAAAATAACCATGTAAGGTGAACACTGGACTGGGTTTTAGAAGACCTGAATTCTAGGCTATGGTTCTTCTAAAGGATATGTATGAGCAAGTTACTTAATCTTCCTTAGTTTCAGTTTGTTCACATTAAAAATGACAGGAATGGATACATGATCTCTATGCTCCTATGTAACCATCTCACCTAACATTCTCTAAAACATTATTCTCCATTTAGGGAAGTCTAGAAATTAAAAGAGCAAAGGATCTACACACAAGCTACAGCACAACACTGCACATTTGTCTCTATAAGAAACAACTTTCTAATTAAGAAAATAAAGGTTTCCAAAAATAAAGACTTGATTTTAAAATTAGAATCATAAAAGGGATGACACTGGATTTATTAATAAAAATAAGCAATAATTTTTGAGCATTTATGTTTCAAATACTATGCTAAAATGCTTCATGGGTTTTACCTCATTTAATCCTCATAGCAGCCCTAAGAAGTAGGGATATTACCAATTCTCCAATTTTAAAGATGAGGAATCTGAGACTAAGATGATTCAGCTCATAAGCAGCAGAGCTTGCATGTAAACCCAGATCATCTAACTACAGAGCCCACACTCTTAACCACTAATCCAATGATAATCATCAGTTGTGCAAGACGTATAATAGCTTTAACTTATGACAGATGACAAGAAGTCTATTTGAATAAAACTATTGGAAAATAAATCATAAACTAAGCAATGGGAGAAGGAGCAGAAGTTGAGTATTACTGACTAAAAGGATTATGAGGGCCCATTTAAGCTTATATTTTGCTTCCACAAAGACTTACTGTACTGATTTCCTGCTGTGAATCTTGCAGATGCTGCTGAAGAGGTCCCAGCTGAGCCTTCCCTGACTCCACACTCTCCTCTAATTCTGCTGTTTCTTGCTGTAGGCGGCTCAGCTCTTCCCTGGCTTTGGCCAGTTCTTCTTCATAGGTAGAGATCTGTGATTCTTGACTATTTAATTCAGCTTTTAGAGAAGAGATCTATAATATGAAGATGAATGAGAAGAACAGGGGATTGAAAGAAGAGATGTTATTAAAATGCAATACTTTTATTTGTTTAATTTACTATTTTGGTGATTTATGATGCTTGTTTTTGGTAGAGAAGGGCAAGTGGGAGAGTGGTAGAGAGGAGTTGAAGGTAGAGGTACGATACTTCCAAATAAAATTTAGAAAAATAGTACATTAAGTACCCCCTATTTCCTCTAAAATAGGCTTATAATTTCAGGATGAACCTTGTCCACTTTTCTCGTGTGCCCACCTGATGACTAGATTGCCACCTAACAATAACCAAAAAAAATATATAGGTTTTCCTCTTAAACCAGGAAAAGCAAGTAAAGTATAAATGCAAGCAGCAGAGAACAGCCAGTCTTTGTACCAGCTGGGCCTCCTCAGCACATTTCTTTCTGACTTCTTTGAGTTGCTCCTCCAGCTGGGCTTTCTGCTCATCCAGTCCATCAAGGAGTTCCTGTACTTCCTGTTTCTGGGCCTGTAACTTCTGCAGATTAGTATTCTCCTTTTGAACTTCATCTTGAAGATCCTAAAATACAATAAAATTAACATATTTCTCATCTATGGGGGGCAGGAGGAGAGGTTTAAGTTAAAAAAAGAAAAAAGGTCTATCAAGGGAAAATAAAGTCGTCACATTAAGTATACTGTGTTGATGGATTAGAGAACTCATAGCTTTAAATACACTCTTTACTTGAGAACCTCTTATCTAAACTCCAGATTTAGATATCCAATTTTCTTACTCAAACCTGTCTTTGGATGTCTGATGGGTTTCTCTAACTTAATGCCCAGAACAGTACTCCTGGTATTTTCCCCCAAAATCTGCTTTACCCTCAAAGTTCACCCTCTCCATTTATCTGGCCAAAAAAAATACAGTGCCTTCTTTGACGCCTCTCTTTCTCACATCTCATCTCCAATCTGTCAGCAAATCCTGTTGCCTCTTTGTTCAAAATATACAGGCATATCTCATTTTATTGCTCTTTGCAGATATTGTTTTTACAAATTGAAAGTTTGTGGCAACCCTGCATCTAGTACAGGTCTATTGGCACCATTTTTCCAACAATGTGCTCACTTTGTGTCTCTGTGTCACATTTTAATTAAGGTATGTACATTGTTCTTTAGACATAATGCTATTGCACACTTAGACTATAGCATAAACATAACTTTTATATGCACTGGGAAACCAAAAAATTTGTGAGACTTGCTTTATTGTGATATTCACTTTGTTGCAGTGGTCTGGAACCAAATCCACGATATCTCTGAGGTATGTCTGTTTTCAGAAAATGACTTCTCACCACCACTATTGCTTCAGCCCTGGTCCAAGTCATTCTCATCTCTCTCCTGGATGGCTGCCTCCTACCTGATTTTCCTGCTTCCACCTATGCTACCTTTCAGTTTATTTTCAGCACAGCCGTCACTGTTAAAAACCTGTATCAGATCATATCACTCCTCTACTCAAAACCCTGCATTGACTCTCTCACTTACTGTGAAAGCCAAAGTTTTTACAATGGCCACTAAGGCCCTACATGATCCCATTTCTCAACTTCATTTCCTACTGCGCTTTCCCTTGTCCACTCTATTTCAGCTATGCGAACCTCACTGCTGCTCCTCAAACATTCAACATGTGCTCCCACTTAGGATCTTTCACTGATCATTACCTCTTCCTCAAAGTTCTTCCCTTAAGTATCCATCCCTCACTTCCTTCAAGTCTTTGCTTAACTGTTACCTTTTCAGTGAGGTCTTCCTGATCATCTCCTAAACCTCCCCACCCCAATCAGATTCCCCTTCAAACATAGGATATAATTTTATTTATTTATTTTGTGTGTAAATAACTCACATACCATACAATTCACCTATTAGAAAAGTGCAGTACAATGTTTTTTAAAATTTTTTATTTAATATTTTTATAAAATATAAAAATATTTTTATAGAGAGAATGAGAGGTGAAGTTTCTTGTCTTTTTATTATTATTATTGAAATAATGAAAATGCTTTAATAATGATTGAAGTGATGAATGTACAACTATGTGATTATACCAAATACCATTGATTGTATACTTTTAATGAATTGAAACTACAGAGTATAACCTACAACCAGCAAATGCCAGGAACAGAGTAAGAAAAAGACAAAGAAATGAGGCCTAAACATACAAACCCTTCATTGGGATCTGCTGACAACAGCCAGAACCAGGGCTGGATCACATAATATAGACAGGTTCCAGGACAGAGGAAAGGAAGTGGGTGAGGTCAGGGGAGGGTCCACACTGGTATGTGGGTTTAGCATCAGGTAAATAGCTCTTGGTATTTACATACAAAATCAGCTGGCTCTATTTCTTAGAAATATACATGGAAAGAAAGGAAGATTTGATCACTACTATATGAATCTGTCGCTTTGCAACACTGACATTAATAGAAGTAGGGACAACTCACTCAGATTCAAATTTCAGTAGCAGAAAACAATTACCAAAACATCATTGATGGCTCTCAACACAAAACCTCTACCCCACCCAGTCTTTCCTCCCTGTCCCACCTGTAATAAACCACCCCTACCAATTCCCTAATGGCTGGCTACACTGCTGCAGTCTCCCATATCCACCACAAGGGTGTCATGCGGCCCTTCATAAAGCTAGCAACACAGGCTTGAAACAGCTGGCTGAGAGAAGCAGGAGTGAAACATGCCAAACACTCTGTGCTGCAAATATATCCCCACTTTCCTTTAATACCACAAACTTCAAGGATTTGGTCTTTCAATAGAAGCAATAAATGGCTTTTAAAGAAAAAAAAATCCTTAAGAGGGGGGATGGAGAGGGGGTGAGGGAAATGATCTGATTACTCCAAACCAGTCATCTTCTTAAGGTAGAGTAGTTCATAGATTCACAGTCTATCAAACAGAGGTGAGGGTGGGTGGGAGGAGAAACCTGTGAGAGGAAGAAGTCCCTCCAGGCAGTGGTGCCCAGTGGGGTTGGAGGAGCTGATGGGGTGGTCTGGCCGCCAGTCCTGCACAGAAAAATCTGCCAAATGGGGTGTTTTGGTTTAAAAATTCCTGGTGGGAGCAACTCTTGCAATCTGTGCAAGCATGACCACACTCTCAACTTGAGTGTGTACTTTCGCTCTACATTAAATTCTCCTGCTATTATATTATATGACTAATCCTTGAATTATTTCTCGTGACTGTGTCAAGAACCCTCCTATCCTAGGTTGAGGTCTTTCTCCAAGACCTCCCGGGGCCTCTCAGACATCAGATTTTGGCAACAGATGAAGGGACAAGAAAACTATCAGCCTGTCGGCCTTTTCTAACTGCCCCTGGCCTTTCCTTACCTACTCCTTCATGCTCTGTCCTTTCCGCCACAGAACCATGGCTCCCCTCCCCAGAGGTGTGGAGGACTTGTTCCTCATACTATGCAGATTCAAGGGCCATGGGGGTAATAGCTGACGCCGTCCACAGGAGTCTGACTGGGAAATTACCCGAGTCAAGGAGTTCACCGGCTGCTTTTCCTGTCCCACTGCCATGCAAAAACCTTTTCTTGTTGCCTTTTCTTTGACCTTACTTTTGTGACCTTACTTTTCTCACAGCTTAGATACGTCCTTTGGTTCTAAGACAGCAAGCTTCCTCCTGCCCAATCCTCTGTTCAAGGGGATTCTGTTGTTTCTGTGGCAACCTGCAGTCCAACTACAAACAGGTGAGCCCATGGATCTCTCATTTAACTACCCTTGTGACCCATTAACTCTAGTTGGCTGTGTGCTTCTTTTGTCACCATGATCCCTGACCTCACCATTTTGCTGGGGAGAGCTAGATGTGGTGTTGGTTATGAGATGTGACCCAACTCCTTCCAAAGCACAGTCTCTCCAAACCCTTGTGTACCACCTTCAGATACCTTCAGAAGCACCCTCCAGGGACACGTCCTCTTCTTCACATTAGAAACCCTTCTGACCCATATCTACCTCAATCAGAGGAGATTGGACAGCCATTTTAGTGCCCACTAGTTCCATCTCAGTCTTTGTCCTCTCAAACTTCAGAAACACTCAAGCAGTAGTTGGGCCCTAGGGATGCTAGGTCTCAAACTGGAACCAAGAAGTCAAAGGGAAGCTTCGTAGGGACCCTGCACTCATTCGGGAACCCTCCATAAGGACTTGCTATATTTCTCCTTTCTCATCTACCTTTTTCATAGGTCAATACAGGCCAAACAGAACACCAGGACTTATCCCTCTATACCCACAAACTATCCCCTTGGGAGCCTCTTGAAACATTGAAGCAGTTTCCAGCTGGGCAGTCTGAAGTGGAAAAAACTAGATATTTTTCTATAATATTGCATGGCCACAATATAAATTGGAGGACAGAGAAAACTCGAAAATGGAACGCTTAATTACAATACCATATTCCAATTAGACCCTTTCTGTAAGCAACAGGAAAAATGTACTGAGGTGCCTTATGTTCAGGCTTTCATGGCATTATATCAAAACACTGACCTCCAAGGGACTTGCCATTATGTTATGTTCATATCTCCCTAGAAAAGCCAAGCAGGATAAAAAGGTCATATAGAAATCTGAATATAGAAACTACTGGAAACAAACAAACAAAGGTTTTTCCTAGTCTCGGGGCCTTCTCTTTGAGAAAGCTATGGGGGCAGGGCTAGGTGCAATAAGATGGGAAAATGTAAGTTCAGCTTAGAATTCTCTCTACTAGGCCTGAAAATTAAGAATGATAGGGACAGAGGAAATGTTACCGAATAAACCTTGGTTTGCATAACCCACCCTGTAATTCCCCAATTTATACCTTGTTAACAGCCTTGGGATGAGAGTAATAACCCAACTGCCAAATTGTAAGTAAAAATCTACCAGTTGATATTGATAACAAAAAGTAACTTTATAGCAGGAAAACCTGTTGGATGCTACCTCAATCTGTTATGATCTATGCTAACCAAGATTTGTTTACCAAATGGTATAATGATGCAAAACTAAAATTTGACTTTCTCTCTCTGTTAAAGTAACACAGTTTTCTTAAGTGGTTGGTCTGTTTTGAGTGGAAGGATATAAAAGTCCTTTTGAAATAAACAATTATAAGCTTTATCAGAATGGCTTCATCATATCCTTAATGGTTTTTTAAAAAAATACAGAGCCGCTGCTATTTTGGAAGTTAAGTCTTTTATTTTGGAAGTTAAGTTATATATTGGAAAATATATTCCAAAACTGAAAAATACAGAATTTGTGTAAACTGTGGAAAAGTTTAAATAGGATGTTATTTTGACAATGTTTTAAATTTTGGTCACATTTTATTTTATTTTTTTTAAAGATTTATTTATTTATTTATTTATCCCCTCCTCCCTCCTTGTTGTTTTGTGCTCGCTGTCTGCTCTCTGTGTCCATTCGCTGTGTGCTGTACCCACTTGTCTTCTCTTCAGAAGGCACAAGGAACCAATCCTGGGACCTCCGATGTGGAAGAGAGGCACTCTGTCACTTGAGCCACCTCAGCTCCCTGGTTTGTTGTATCTCTCATTGTTTCTCCTCTGTCTCTTGTTGCACCAGCTCACTGCACGGGGCAGCTCACCTTTACCAGGAAGCCTTGGGAAACGAACCCAGGATCTCCCATACGGTAGATGGGAGCCCAACTGCTTGAGCCACATCCGCTTCCCCACATTTTATTCTGATTAGAATTTTTATTAAGGTGTTAAATTTCTGTTTTGTTTTGTTTTTTTAATTGGTTTGTCATGAAATACTTTGCATAATCACAGTATTTATTTCCTAAGACTATTGTAAATTGTAGACTTATGTTTACTAAGGAAACTATTACTTATAAAATGATAATAGGAAGACAATCTTGATTCCACTGGGAATCTAAGGTCCTCATAAAATTTACTAGAAAACTGCTGAAGTTTCTTTGTAATAAACAGTATCTTTCTAAAAGAGAAAACATGAAGGAGAAAATAAATGTGTAATTTACTTATATATTTAGGGATTATATAAAATTCTTAAAGACTTTTAAAGTTCTCACTGTCTATTCAACTGTAATACAGATCTGCATGATGACATTGTTGGTTACAGTTTTAGTTATTCTTAGAAAAATGTGATGTTATGAAAACAACCAAAATCTCTAATCAGTTACACCGTTTTGCTCTGATGCTTCTCTAAAAGGGCATGCAGTCAGCTCATCTTCAACAAAAAGGGACTTTAAGGAGATGTAAGGCAAGTCTATGTTTTACCTGTTGATTAACATAATCTTGGTAAAAAGTAAAAGTAAAATGAAACAAAACTTCTACCATAAGTTGTAGTTAATGATCTCTAGAAACAGCTTTAAGGAAATTAGGGCCTAGATTGTAAGTTCTTGCAGCCATATTTATTCCTGGGCTCTGATCTCTGATTGTTATTTCTAAATCCTGAGATGCTTTACTCTTTGTGTGTAAACTGATAGCTCCCTAGAATTTTTTTAAGTACCTGTATGGCACCCAGAACCCAGAGTTACAGTTAGCCAGCTCTAAAAGTTATGAAGAAGCAGCCCTATGGCTACACAAAAAGAGTGGCCATAGAGGAGCTGCCATGGGCTGGTGCCTGGCTAAAGCACTAGGCATCCCTTGTTAATGGTTCCAACTGAGTTCAGTGCCATATAGCAGTGGGCATGTGCACAAAACCAACATACCCATAAGGGACTCGCAAACAGATTCATGAATTTAGATCAGACTCCAACTACCACACATGGTGTCTCTCCATTTGTGTTATTAGCATGGTCAGTCAGTAAAGCCTCTAAAACAATAAAGGTATCTGCTTCATCACCTGGCCATGTGTTCAAAGTGGACAGAAGCACACTGCTGCTGAAGACTCCTGTGGCTAAGCCAGTCGGTGATGGCTCAGTCTCCTTAGTCCTACAATGGACACTGCCTCCAGACTGGCTTTGTTTCGTTAGTGCCAGGCCGGTGGAACACTGCAGCCAACCTTCCTGTTCTCATGAGGGTTGATGGTACTAGAGCATGTCAAACTGTTTGAAAGACATACAATAAGGGGCAATACTTGCCAGAGTGAGGTGAGTAGAACCTAAAGAAAAACAACTGGTTTTACAGCCTGTTCCTATTATAACCCTGGATCTCGCCTACTCTAAGCAAATGTCCTAGAGCCTAGACAGTGGAGAAAGTTCCACTGTTATTTTACCCCCTGGAGAAAACCTCCCCCACTGGGCACTTACTAAACATTTGTGTTTGTGCCCTTAGGCTTCTTTTCCAGATTCAGACCGCTTCTCCTAACTTGACTGGGCTGCCACTGTACCAAGAACCCACAATCAACCAATCAGACTGTTGATATGCCGTACCAAGCCTCACCTCACTGATAACGTCCCTATTAGTAATATTATAACAAACACATCCACGTGGGTGGAAGTTACCAAGCATGCGTCCTTTCACATAGCCCTAATAGTTAAAAACAATTCAGCCCCTGGTGTACCCCATTTCTTTCTGGGTACATCTCCTTCTCTCAATATTTCCTCTAAAGGGGGAACTGCTGAACCTTGTTTGCTATCATCGCTACCGGCGATACAGAAACAGCCAGCCAAATTACCAATAAACTAGGCTTGATTCCTTGTCCATCCGGGAGGTTGTAACATCCATTCTTCCCTTCCTCACTTGGTTCCTTCCCTTCCTTGGGCCATTAGTTCTGGTCATTCTACTCTTAATCTTCAGGCCCTGCTTATTCAATCTACTAATTAAATTGGTATCTTCCAGACTTAAACAGCTCCACTTTAAGATGATGGTCATGCAAGGATTTTCTCCAGTCCCAACCAAGAACCTCCCAGCCGATTTTCCCTTGGGAATCTTTAGATTTAGTAACCAGAGAATTCCATTCCCATGATAGGCAGGGACAATGTCCCAATAACAGCATGAAGTAGTTACAGAAGAAAGATCATCCTCCTTCATCACCCCTTAAGAATAAGGGATGGAATTCTCTGAGGGGAGACTGAGGTAGGGAAAAGTAGAAGAATGGAGATAATTCAGCAATGGAGGTGGAACAACAGAAACCACCGTCACATAATACCTAACTGCAGTGGAAAGTCATGCGCCCAAGGCCTAGGGCCCAAGGTCTAATGCTGGAAGACACCAGATGACAAAAGACCCACCCATCACCTGACCACCACATGCTTCACCAACCCCTCCCCTGGACAGTTCCCACTCTGAGGAATACAGAGCCAGTAAAAAGTTGAAGTTTTCAATCCCTCTTTTGCATACAGACCAATGAGAACACTAGGACTTACAAGTACTAATTTACATAGAAGGGGAAGAAGAGGGAAGCCCAGCCTTAATGGTATCCCCAGCCCTAGCAGGTATGACTTGTGCACCTTGTACAAGCATGCCCGCACTCCCATCGTGTGTACTTACGCTTTACATTAAATTCTCCTGCTACTTAAAAAAAAAGGGGGGGGGGTAGAAGTGGGAGAGGAGAATGAGAGCTGTTGCCCAAGAGCTTCTACAACATAAAAAAAGAATTTTTTTTTTTTTTAAAGAGAGAAAAAAATAAAGAGTCTCTTAAATGGTTCTGAGGGGTCTAACGAACTGAAAGGATGAGATGACAGTTTTTATTGCTGGCCTGCCCTGCTTAGCTTAGCTGGCCTCTAATTAAATGTTTCTTCCTGCTTTGGGGCTCTTCAGGCTACAACTCTGAGCTGGAGTCCTAGCCCTCATCAAAGGCAGAGACAGTGCTGCCCTTGGCGCTGGTGTAGATGCTGTTGTCTGAGGAGGGATAGTCAGCCTGCGGATGGGCACTCGACCTCGCCTTCTCCAGTGCATAGACTTGCTGCTCCGGAATAGCATTCTGCCACTTGAGGTCATCAATATCTTGCTGGTGTGTGTGATCTTTTCCTTTGCATATACTGGATATACTCTGTGGCTTTGTCTAGGATTTGGGCCTGGGATGCCGTCTTTCCTTGGAGTGATGGGACTGAGTCCTGCAAACTGTGCAAGCTGTCTTTGATGTGGTCCCTACATTTTCGTTCCAGTGTACTGTGACGAGCTAGTCTGTTAGCATCGCTCTCCAAACTGATATAATTGTTATCACTCATTTCCTTAGGCCCTGGGAGTGGCCACTGCAGCGATGGCAGGGAAGGGAGGGGGTGGAGGCTGCATGCCTCAATTTTTAACCTTGCCTATATTGTTAGTTGATTTCCTCCTTTCCTATATTCAAATATGAAAATATAGATTTAGATAAACTTCTGGCATTGCCTCTCAATAAATACTTGCTGAAGGAATAAAATGGTTTCAATTTCTATGCTTCCCAGTCCAGAAACTTAAGGTTCATCTTTGATTTTCTCTCTCTTGTTTCGCACATCTAACCTGTCACCAAGTCCTATTGATTCTACCTTAAAAATCTCTCTCTTTTTTTTTTTTTTGGTACCGGGACCAGAGATTGAACCCTGAACCTCATATGTGGGAAGCCAGCACGCAACCACTGAGCCACACCAGCTGCCCCGGGTTGGTTTTTTCATTTGTTTGCTTGTTTTTAGGAGGCACCAGGGACAGAACCCAGAACCTCCCATGTGGGAATTAGGTGCTCAGCTGCTTGAGCCACATCTGTTCCCCTTAAAAATCTCTCTTTAAGCTGTTTACCAAGTTATTCTTGCTTTCACTGTCCTCTCTTTTTTTAAAAACAATTTATTGAAGTATATCATTCATACATGAACATACATAAACTGTAAGCATTCAGTAAACACTGTGAACTTGCAAAACAAACATGCATAACTTATACAGGGCTCCCACACATCACCCCACCACAAATACTTTGCATTGTTGTGAAACATTTGTTAACAAATTATGAAAGAGCATCGTCAAAGTAGTACTACTAACTATAGTCCATATCTTACTTTCCTATACTTTTTTTTAAAGGATTAATTAATTTACTTTCTTTTATCCATTTTTAACCCCCACCCCCATTTTTGCTGGTTTTGTGTCCATTCGCTGGGCAACTCTCTGTGTCTGTTTCCTGCCCTCTCTTCTCATCCTTCTCCTCCTGTCTTCACTGGGATTCGATCCTGGGAACCTCCAATGTGGGAGAGAGGCATCCTACCCCCTGTGCCACCTTAGTTCCTGGTTTTTCGGCGCGCCTCGTCTTGGCTCTCCCTTGTGTCACTCTCCTGTTACGTCATCATCTTGTTGCATGACTCGTGGGGCCTGGGGTCTCACCCGTGCGCGAAGCCTAGCGGCACATCCATGTGCAGGGCCTGGGGGGCTCACCCACTCGCAGGGCCTGATGGTGTACCCATGCATGGGGCCTGGCGGCCCACACGCCTTCTATATTTTTCTTTTTTGAATTTTTACCAGGAGGTCCTGGGGATCGAACCCAGGTCCCTCCATATGGGAGACGGATGCCCAACCATTTGAGACACATCCGTCCCCCTGCTATATCTCTTAAGGTTGACCAAAGATACTAGAGTTACATTCACTTCCCATACAGGATGGTCATATAATAAATCAGGCTTAGTTTATCACCAGCATTCTAAAAACCATACTTTGGGAGAAAAACTAGGTGTGGGGACACATGCATGGTTTCTAATATAGAGAATATTTAGCCTACCCTGATTATCACAAAATCAGGACAGCGAGAATATTCACAACTGTCCTTCTCTTGACTTGTAACTGGTCTCTCTGCCTTTATTTTTTCCTATTCCAAATGTCCAACTTGACTAAAGGAGTTATTTTTAATAACTCCATTGTTTTAAAAGTAGGTGATGATTCTTATATGTAGGATTAAAGTAAAACTTGATGCAAGACACAATGAGCCTTCAAATCTGTGCCCCAAGTTATCCTTCCTCTTCTTCTAACACCTTTTCCTCATATGAACTTGTATCTTGGCCTCAGAAGACCCTCTTCTGTCCTCAATAAACAATATAATACTCACTGTCCTTGTACCTTTCCCTAAGAGGTTCCCTTTGTCTTGAAGGCCTTTCTACACCATTACTCTCTGGAAATCTACTATTCATTCTTCAAGGCCCAGCTAAATTTAAACTCCTCTGACCCACAATGGCCTTGCTGATTAATCTGTGCACTTGTAAAAGTTTGTACCTACCTCTATTATTGCACTTACTACACTGTATATAGTTACTTCTAAATTATAAACTGCTAAAGGAGAGAGCCCTATCCCTCATCCTTCTTTGAGATTCCAAAATACAGTACAATACCTATCACAATCCAGAGAATTATTTAAGCAATGATTGTAACTATCACAAGGAATCTAGCATGTGGGAAAAACTACTGAGGCTGACAGAAAGAAAAGACTTTATGTGCTTTTATCATAATGCATTTAAAACCACAGCTAAACATTAATACTTTTCAACATTTTATCATATTGAATTATAACAAAAAAATTTTAAAATAAAATAATACCTACATTCTCATACAGATTCAAGATTTTTATAGTCTATAGACCAAGGCTAATCTGACATTTAAAACTTCCATTTTATATGGAAATAATCTTTACTGCTTTACCATGTTTACATACACATATATACCTTATGTGTTATTCTTATTCTTCAGGAAAGAAGAATAACAGCTTCATTTTAACAAAGTAGCTTGAAAAACTACAGTGGTCTGAAAAATTCTTATTCCATTATAAAATATGGAGATCCAAATTTTTGAAGCCATACTAAGGGGTAAAAAATGAAATAAATTTTAGAAGAAACCCATCAGCAAATCTAAAATAATTTTATTCCTTTGGGAATATAAACCATTGTGAATTCCTTACTTCATTTTAAAAATTATATAATTTACATATTACAGAAAGAAGTTTTTAAAAACCTGGGGGAAAATTTTTTTTCTCTTTTCCTTTTGTTAGAAAAGTTGAAGGGTAGTAATAGGAAACATATCTGTTATCTTTCTCTATCCTCAAATATCCTTGTTCTACTTGCCACCCTCCCAAAAGACCCTAAGGAAAAAGCTTGGACTTTACATCTCTAATAAAATGTAGCCTTTAAAATCAGAAGTAGGGGACGGATGTGGCTCAAACGGTTGGGCATCCGTCTCCCATATGGAGGGACCTGGGTTCGATCCCCGGGACCTCCGGATAAAAAAAATAAAAAAATAAAAAAAATCAGAAGTAACCCCCCACCCCCCACGACTCCCTCATCTGTTTGCTCATTGTCTGCTGTTGCTGTTATGGGTTTTTGTTGTTGTTGTTGTTTGTTATCTGTTCATTGTTTTTTGCTTGTTGTCTTTTTTCCTCCCATGTGGGAGGCAGGCACTCAACTGTTTGAGCCACATCCACTCCCCAGATATAATTTTGATGTCTCTGTTTTTATTGTGAATCCTTTTACATAAAATTTACCTTAAAATCTTGTCACATAATATAAGAAAATGTCTAGGACATAATGCTAATTTTAAAAGGCTGAATATAAGGGACTATATAGTATGATCACAAATAAATATAAAGCCATTTGTCCATATTGATAGAAAATACAGCAAAATGTTAACAATGGTTCTTTCTGGAATGTAAGATGAGGTTTTTTTCCCTTCTTTTGATACTTGTCTGTATTTTACAAATTTACAATGAACCAATATTACTTTTATAAACAGAAAAGGTCAGGTTTGCCATTTTTTCAAGTATCACATATCTCATACCAATATAAAAATATTCTGATGTGTTTGAATTTTTATGTAAGAAATATTAATAATTGATTAATGCTGGTTTCATTTAATAAACTGAACTATTTTTACAAAATAGTATTCCTTGGTGAGCCACCTTTAATACAATCTCAAAAAATGAGTTTATGCAAGAGGAAAGGGAATAAACAAAGCAATATAATATTTACTCACTCCTGCTCCTTGTCTTCCAAAAAGCAGACATTCACTTAAATTTCCTAGTCTCACTGCCTTTTCTCATTTCTTAGTTGTGGTAAAAATCCACAATGCAACACAAAATTACAAGCCTCATGGGAAAGGCTACTGAGATATCACCTCACATTAGTGAGAGACTTTAAGACAGATATATGTCCATATTAAAATTCATCAAAATTAATATTTTTCTATGTCTATTTTTATACATGAATAAGATATTCTCTAAAGAAATTACAACATCAATCCACACACGGGTCTTACTTTTCAGAAAGTAGACAAAGTTATTAAACTGCATAAAATCAAAACGAAGAGATACAAATAAATATACATGCCAAGAATCAAATTCATTACAAAATTACTTGTAAGGCTACCATCACTGCAATGCAACGTCCACTTCAGTATCAGCATCTGATACTTGGCTTTTTTATTTGGGTACAGATTTGCTTATCTTGAGACTAAATGAAGGCAACAGATGCATATTTTTTTACCCTTGGCTAGGGCAGTGGCAGATTCTCCTAGCAAACAGTGCCTTCCACTAAACTAAGATAATTTTCTCCTAACCTTAAGGTGGCCACTCAGGAAAATCCTCTCCTGGGTCAATGTATGACCTCAGCACTGTCAAATGCTGTTTGAGCAAGTGAAAGACCGAGGTCATTTTATTTATTTATTTGTTTGTTTGTTTGTTTGTTTTTGAGGTACCAGAGACGGGGATTGAACCCGGGACCTCATATGTGGAAGTCAGTGCTCAACCACTTAGCCACATCAGCTCCCTGAGGTCATTTTGAGATGCATTTCCTTGTTCTGCTCTATTTTCACTGATCATGCTCTCCATGTCTACCTGTGCCATGAACAACAAGAGAAAGGAGAATACCAGCAATTTGAGAATACAAGGATGAAATGAAAAAGACTAGTGTAACAAAGTGCCATGATTTGCCATTGGAAAGAAAGCCTTATCTAAGCTCCTCATCCAGGAATGAAGGGACATGAGCTGGGAATATCGGTGCTATTTAAACTTTTTTTTTTCCCCAAGGAAAATGTCCTGTTCTCTGGAACTCACTCCAGTTACTGAAAATGACAAACTCATTTGCAACATGACACACCCCATAAAGTAGTACAGTACTACAGTACTACTGAAAATAAAATTTAAACAAATACATAAAAGCTTTTAGATGTATTGAAAAATAAAAGTTCATTTTAGCAACCCAACTCTAATTTAATTATTGTTCAACTGAAGAAATAACTAAGTATTGAACCTATGAAGTATCAGCAATGAGTACATTTGCATGTGTTTCTATAATTGTAAAATATATTATATCATTTATTTATCTAATTGTTTATTTAACTGATTAAAAAAAAGACAAACTCTATAAACTAACCCAAAACTAAAAATAATCAGATACAATCATCATGTTGGTCTAATTCTCAAAATGGAAGCTACAGGATTATTCTTAGTGTCAAAAAGGTATCAATTGTAGTAAAAGGATGGAAGAATATATTCCATGCACATGGTAACCAAAAGAGAGCTGGTGTACTATACTAATACCAGATAAAATTGATATTAAGTCAAAAATTGTTATGAGGAACAAAGAAGGTCACTATATACTGGTAAAGGAATCAATTCAATAAAAAGACATAACAATTATAAATATATATACATCTAATGGCAGAGCACCAAAGTATGTGAAGCAAATAATGACAGATTTGAAGGGAGAAATAGGGTTCTACATTAATATTAGGAGATTTTAATATACCACTTTCAACAGAACATCTAGATAGAAAATCAATAAGGAAATAAAGACTTGAATGATACTATAAACCAACTAGACCTAACAGACATATATAGAACATTTCACCCAACAGCAACAGAATACACACTCTTCTCTAGTGTACATGGATCATTCTCCAAGATATGTTTGGTTACAAAACAAGTCTCAATAAATTAAAAAATACTGCAGTCATACAATGCATCTTCTCTGCCACAATGGAATGAAACTAGAAATCAATAACAGAGGGAGAACTAGAATATTCACAAATATGTAGAAATTGCAACAACCAATGGGTCAAAGAAGAATTCAAAAGAAAAATTGGAAAATATCTTGAGGTGAATAAAAATGAAAATACAACATATCAAAACTTACAGGAGGGGAGCAGATGTGGCTCAAGCAGTTGAGTGCCTGCTTGCCACATGGGAGGTTCCTGGTTTCTCCTAAAGAAAACAAATAAACAACAAGCAGACAACAAGCAAAAGACAAGCATACAATGAGCAAACAACAGCAAACAATGAACAAACAGACGAGGGAGCCAACTCAGTGGAGCTGATGTGGCTCAGTGGTTTAGTGCCGACCTCCCATATACAGGGCCCAGGTTCAATCTCTGGTCCCAG